>PISX010026134.1:0-24964 GCA_004024625.1 Mellivora capensis | reverse complement strand
CTCCTGAGTCCCCAGTCTGGAAGGCTTGTGAGCCAGGACTCTGGGGAAAGAATTCTGAAAACCTAAGCTAGTGTTTGGGAAAGGTCCTAGGGCATGGCAGGCCGGATCTGCAGTTGCTGAGTTGAGCTCTTTAGGATCTGAGCTTAGGGCAAATGTCAGATATTCACTCAGACTACAATTTGTGACCACTAGGGCTACCATAAGTTGAGGTGGCCTCCTGTGTACATGGAGGTTTCTCCTGCATTGGGGGTTCTGCACAATGCCGAATAGCAAGGTTTCATTCTGGGAGACGGGTGGAGTCTTCTTGTATGGCTCTAGGGTACTTCATTTGAAGGGATTCATGAGCAGGGCTCTGGGGATGGATGCCTAAAAACACAATATAGGGTTAGATATAGGGCCTAGAGTCATATCAGGTCCAAACTGCCAACTCTGGCTTGTGGACAAGGATTCTGACAGAAGTCTGAAAACCCAAGCTAGGTCCAGGTTTTGGGCCTAGGGAATGGCAGGCCCAATGTACAGACCCTGAGGAGAGCTCCCCAAAAATCAAAATTAAGGTGAGGGTCAGGATGTCACTCAGACTGGAGTTTGTGTCCATGCTATCCTCTGAATATCGGGTGGCCTCATGCGACCTTGGAGGTTTCTCCCACTCTGGAGTTTGTGTGCAGTTCCAAACAGATTGGTTTATTCTGGGGATAGGTGGTGTCCAGTTTTATTGCTCAGGGGTCCTCAGGATTTGGGAACAGGCTTCCACGTATGGATGCCTGAAAACCCAAGCTACAATAAGGGTTAGGTCCTAGTGGCATGTCAGTCCTTATATCCTGGCTCTAGGGTGAGCTACCCATTGGGGATTTTTTGAAAATGGGGCACAGGCTAAGGATCACAATGGGTGTTTGTGCCCAGGGGAGCCTGCAAAAGTGGACGTGGCCTCAGGGTCAACGCAGTGTTCTTCCAACTCTGAGGGTTTTACATAGCTCCAAAAAGCACGATTTCCTTCTGGGGGACAGGAGGAGTTCTTTTTTGTTGCTCAGGAGTCCCCAATATGGAGAGGTTCAAGAGGACGGCGCTGGTGGTGGATGCCTGAAACCCCAAACTAGGGTTAGGAATAGAGTCTAGCGGCATGACAGGTCCAATGTGCTGGCTCTGGGGCCAGCTGTCCCGGTGGCTGATCAGAGTATGGGAAACAAATTTTGTCAGACTTCATATTGGCGTCCATGGTAGTGAACGAAACGGGTGGCATCATGGGCCGTACACCTTTCCCCCGATCTAGGGGTTTTTTGCAGCTCCATCGGGCACGGTTTCCTCCTGGAGAGCATGGAGAGTCCTGTGGTGTGGCCCTGGGGTCTCCAATATAGAGTCCTTGCACTCCAGGACTCAAGGAATGGAATTCTAAAATCCAAGCTCGGCATATGGCTAGGGTCTAGGCATGAATCCACGATCTGCAGATTCTGAGGCAAGTTCCCCAGACTCTGAAGTTAGGGCAAGTGTCAGGCATTCGCTCAGACCAGACCAGAATTTGGGTCCACTAGGGCTGTCGAATGTGTGGGTGGCCTCCTGGGACCATGGAGCTTTCACCTGCTCTGGGAGTTTTGTGCAGCTTCAAAGAACATGGTTTCATTCTCGGGGCGAGGTGAAGTCCTGTTGTATGGCTCAGGGATCCCCATATTGAAGGATTTGAGAGCAGGGCTCTGGGTATGGATGCCAGAAAACCCAACCTAGGGTTTGCATTGTGAACTAGGGCATGGCAGACCGATCTGCCGACTCTGGGGCCAGCTGCGTGAGTGGCTGACTGGAGGTCAGGGCTCAGGCTGAGGGACAGAATGTGTTTTAGGATCCAGGGTCGGGTTGAGTCAAAGGTTGTGGCCCTTTGGCCATGGAGGTTTCTCTAAGTATGGGGGTTTTGTGCAGCTCCATTGAGCATGGCATCCTTCTGGAGGTAGGCAGAGTCCCACGGTATGGCTCTGGAGTTCTCTATCTGGAGGGCTTGTGAGCCAGGACTCTAGGGATGGAAGTCTGAAGAGCTATACTAGGTTTAGGAATAGGGCCTAGGGCATGGCAGGCCCAATCTACAGACGCTGACGTGAGCTCCCGTGGATTTCAGGTTAAGGCAAGTGTCAGGAGATTTCTCAGCCTGGAGTTTGTGCCCATGAGATCCGCAAAATGTGTGTGTGGTCTCATGGGGCCATGGAGTTTTTCCCCCCTCTGGGGTTTTTGCACAGTTACAAATAGTTTGGTCTATTCTGGGGGCTGGGTGGTGTCCTGTTTTATATCCCAGGGGTCCCTCATATGGAGGGATTTGAGATCAGGGTTGCGGGTATGGATGCCTGAAAACCCAAACTACAATAAGGGTTAGGTCCTAGTAGCATGGCAGTCCTTATATCCGGGCTCTGTGGTGAGCTACCCAAAGGGCTGTGTTGAAAATGGGGCTCAGGTGAAGGATCACCATGGGTGTTTGTGTCTAGGGCGGCCTGCAAAGTGGGCATGGCCTCAGGGCCTACATAGTTTTCTTTCAACTCTGAGTAATTTACATAGCTCAAAAAGGCAAAGTTTACATTTGGGGTTCAGTAGGAATTCTGTTTTGTGGCTCAGTGTTCCCCCATATGGAGGGATCCGAGTGGAGGGCTCTGGGTATGGATGCCTGAAACACCAACCCAGGGTTAGGATTAGGGCCTATGCGCATGGTAGGTCTGAACTGCTGGCTCTGGGTCCAGCTGTCCTGGTGGCTTATTGGAGGACGGGACTCAGGTTGTGACAGACTGCATAATATTGTCCAGGTTGGAGTACAAAAGTGGGGTGGCATTGGGAGTTGTTCACGTTTCCCCTGATCTTGGGGATTTTTGCAGCTCCATAGGGCACGGTTTCCTTCTGGAGGGCAGGGAGAGTCCTGTGGGGTGGGTCTGGAGTCCCCAGACTGGAGGTATTTCATTCCAGGACTCAAGAGATAGAATTCTGAAAACCAACGTTCAGTGTTTGGTTAGTGTGTATGGCATGGATCACCGATCTACAGATTCTGAGGCGAGCTCCCCAGATTCTTAAGTTAGGGCAAATCCCAGGCATTTGCTCAAACATTACAAGAATTTTCATCCACCTGGGTTGCCAAATGTGTGGGTTGCCTCCTGGGTTAGGAAGTTTCTCCTGCTGAGGTAGTTGCACAGCTACCAAAAGTATGGTTTCATTCTGAGGGAGTTGTGGAGTCCTGTTGCTTGGCTCAGGGGTCCCCATATGGGAGTATTTCAGAGCAGCGTTCTGGGTATGGATGCATGAAAACCCAACGTAGGATTAGCATTACGGCCTAGGGGCATGGAAGCTCTGTTCTTCTGACTCTGGGGCCAGCTACGTGGGAGGATGATTGGATGTTGGGGCTCAGGCTGAGGAACAAAATGTGTATTAGTGTCCTGGGTCAGGTTCTGTAACTCAGGGAGGCCTTGTTATCCATGCAGTTTTCTCCGAAACTGGGGTTTTTGTGCAGCTCCAAATAGTGTGGTTTCGCTCTGGGGGAGAGGGGGAGACCTGCTGTTTTAATCAGGGGTCCACATGTGGAGGGATCTGAGAGCAGGGTTTTGGAATGGATTCCTGAAAACCCAGCCTAGGTTTAGCCTTAGGGACTAGGGGCATGAGAGGTCTGATCTGACGACACTACGGCCAGCTACGTGGGTGGCTGACTGGAGGTCAGTCTCACATTGATGGACAGAATCTGTATTAGTGTCCTGGGTCGAGTTCTGAAAATCATAGAGGCCTCATTTGCCATGCAGGTTTCTCCTAATCTGGGGGTTTTGTGCAGCTCCAGTGAACACAGTTTCCTTCTGGAGGGTAGGCAGAGACCCAAGGTGTGGCTGTGGAGTACTCTATCTGGAGGGCTTGTGGACTAGGACTCTTGGGACAGAAATCTGAAACTGAAGCTAGGGTTAGGTTTAGGTCTTACGGCATGGCAGGCACAATATACAGACGCTGAGGAGAGCTCCTGGGGATCTGAGGTGAAGGCGAGTGTCAGGAAGTCGCTCAGCCTGTAGTTTGTGTCCATGAAGTCCACCTAATGTGCAGGTGGATTCATGGGGCTATGGAGATTTGTCCCACTCTGGGCTTTTTGCACAGTTCCAAATACTTTAGTCTATTCTGAGGGATAGGTGGTGTCCTGTTTTGTGGCTCAGGGGTCCCCCATATGGAGGGATTTGAGAGCAGGGTTCCAGGTATGGATGCTTGAGAACCCAAACTACTGTAAGGGTTAGGGACTAGTGGCATGGCAATCCTTGTATCATGGCTCTGGCATGAGCTACTCATAGTGCTGTGTTGAAAATGGGGCTCAGGGTAAGGATTGCAGTGGGTGTTTGCGTCCAGGGCGGCCTACGAAAGTGAGCGTGGCCTCAGGGGCTACTCAGGTTTCTTCCAACTCTGGGGGTTTTACATAGCTCGAAAAGGCAAGGTTTACTTCCGGGGGGCAGGAGCTGTTTTGTTCTGTTTTGTGGATCAGGCGTCCCCTGTGTGGGAGTGATTCGAGTGGAGGGCTCTGGGTACGGATGCCTGAAACCCAAACCAAAGGTTTGGATTAGGGTCTAGGGGCATGGAAGATAAGATTTGCTGGCTCTATGCCAGCTGTCCCAGTACCTAATTGGAAGATGGGCTCAGTTTGTGTCAGGCTGAGTATTAGTGTCCAGGGTGGAGAACGAAAGTGGGGTGGCACCGGGGGCTGTGCAGGTTTTCCCTGATCTAGAGGTTTTATGCATCTCCATAGGGCAGGGTTTCCTTCTGGAAGGCAGGGAGAATCCTGTGGTGTGGCTCCATATTCCCTAATCTGGAGAGCTTGCATTCCAGGTCTCAAGGGATGGAATTCTGACATCCCAGGTCCCTTTGTGGTTAGGGTGTAGGGCATGGATACCTGATCTGCAGAACCTGAGGCAATCAACCCAGATTCTGTAATTAGGCTGAGTGTCAGCCATTTGCTCAGACCAGACAAGAATTTGTGTCCACTAGGGCTGCCAAAAGAGTTGGTGGCCTCCTGGGGCCATGGAGTTTTCTCCTGCACTGGGGGATTTGTGCAGCCCCACAACGTATGACTTTGTGGCGGAGATGTGGAGTCTTGTTATATGGCACAGATGTCCCCATATGGAGAGATTTGAGAGCAGGACTCTGGGTATGGATGCCTGAAAACCCAACCTGAGGTTAGCATTAAGGATTAGGGGCATGTCAGGTCAAATCTGCTGCCTCTGGGGCCAGCTACGTGGGTGACTTACTGGGTTCAGAGCTCAGGCTGGGGACAAAATGTATATTACAATCCAGGGTTTTGTTCCTTAGTGGGGGTGGCCTCATTAGTCGTGCTGGTTTCTCCAAATCTGGGGCTTTGGTGCAGCTCCAAAGAGCACGGTTTCCTTCTGTAGTTTATGCAAAGTCGATGGTGTGGTTCTAGAGTTCTCTATCTGGAGTGCTTGTGGGCCAGGGCTCTCAGGACGGAAGACTGAAAACTGAAGCTAGGGTTAGAGTTAGAACCTAGGTCATGGCAAGCCCAATCTACAGGCACTGGGAGAGCTCCTGAGGATCTGAGGTGAAGGCGAGTGTCAGGAGGTCACTCGGGCTGGAGATTGTGTTCATGCGATATGCTGAATGTGGGGGTGGCCTCAAGGGGCCATGGTGTTTGCTCCCGCTCTGGGGTTTTTGCACAGTTCCAAATAGTTTGCCCTATTCTGGAGGATAGGTGGTGTCCTATTTAATGGCTCATGGGTTCCCCCATACGGAGGGATTTGAGAGCAGATTTCTGGGTATGGATGCCAGAAGAGCCAACTTATGTTTAGGGTTAGGTCCTAGTGTTATGGCAGACCTTATAGCCTGGCTCTGTGAAGAGCTAATAGGGCTGTGTTGAAAATGGGGTTCAGGCTAAGGGTCACAATGGGTGTTTGTGTCCTGGGCTGCCTGTAAATTTGCTTGTGGCCTCAGTGGTAACACAGCGTTCTTCCACCTCTGAGGGTTATACACAGCTGCAAAAAGCAAGGATTCCTTCTGGGGGTCAGGAGAAGTTCTGTTTTGTTTCTCACACGTGTGGTGTGATTCGAGAGAAGGGCTCTGGGTATGGATGCCTGAATCCCCAACCTAGGGTTAGTATTCGGTCCTAGGTCATTGCAGTTCTGATCTGCTGGCTCTGTGGACAGCTAACCCTGTGACTGATTGGAGGTCAAGACTCACGTTGTGGCAGACTGTATACTAATGTCCAAGGTGGAGAACAAAAGTGGGGTGGCATCAGGGGCTGTGCAAATTTGCCTTAATAGAGGGATTTTGTGCAGCTCCATAGGGAATGGTTTCCGTCTGGGGGGGAGGGAGAGTCCTGTGGGCTGGCTCTGGAGTCCCTAGCCTGCAGGGCTTCCATTCCAG
Source organism: Mellivora capensis (assembly GCA_004024625.1). NCBI lineage: Eukaryota > Metazoa > Chordata > Mammalia > Carnivora > Mustelidae > Mellivora > Mellivora capensis. The sequence continues at coordinate 18,610 of PISX010026134.1, read as the reverse complement.
GATTCAAGGGATGGCATCCTGAAAGCCCAAGCTCAGTTGATGTTTAGGGTATAGGGCATGGATCGCCTGTCTGCAGATGCTGAGGTGAGATCTCCAGATTCTGAAGTTAGGGTGAGTGTCAGGCATTCGCTCAGACCAGACTAGAATTTGTGTCCACTAAGGTTGCAGAATGTGCGGGTGTCCTCTGGGGTCATGGAAGTATCTCCTGCTGGGGGTTTTGTGCAGCTCCAAATAGTATGATTTCATTCTCGGTGAGAGGTGGAGTCCTATTGTATGGATCAGGGGTCCCCATATGGAAGGATCGAGAGCAGGGCTCTGGGTATGGATGTCTAAAAACCCAACCTAGGGTTAGCATTAGGGACAAGGGACATGGCAGAACGATCTGCTGACTCTGGGGCCAGCTACATAGGTGGCTGATTGGAGGACAGGGCTCACACTGTGGGGAAGAATGTGCATTAGGGTCCGGTGTCTTGTTCGTAAAAGGGTGTGGCCTCGTTAGTCGTGCCTGTTTCTCCAAATCTGGGGGTTTTGTGCAGCTACAATGAGCCTGGTTTCCTTCTGGAGGGTAGGCAGAGTCCTATCGTGTGGTTCTGGATTTATCTCTGTGGAGTGCTTTTGGGCCAGGGCTCTTGGAACAAAATTCTGAAAACCTAAGCTATGGTTAGGGTTAGGGCTTAGGACATGGCAGGCCTAATCTTCAGATGCTGGGTGATCTCCCGGGGATCTCAGGTTAAGACGAGTGTCAGGAGGTAACTTAGGCTGGATTTTGTGTCGAGGCCATCTGCCAAATTTGGGGAGGCCGCAGGGGGCCATGGAGTTTGCTCCCGCTCTTGGGTTTTTGTGCAGTTCCAAATAGTTTGGTCTATTCTGGGGGAAAGGTGGCTCCTGTTTTATGTCTGACTGATCCCCCATGCGGAGGGATTTGAGAGTAGATTTCCGGGTATGGATGCCAGAAGACCCCACTTATGTTTAGGGTTAGGTCCTAGTGTTATGGCAGAACTTATATCCTGGCTCTGCAAAGAGCTACCCATGGGGCTGTGTTGAAAATGGGGCTCAGGCTAAGGGTCACAATGGGTGTTTGTGTCCTGGCTGGATGTAAAATTGGGTATGGCCTCAGGGGCAACAAAGCATTCTTCCACCTTTGAGGGTTATACATAGCAGCAAAAAGCAAGTATTGCTTCTGGGGGGCAGAAGAAGTTCTGTTATGTTTCTCAGGGCTCCCCCATGTGGTGAGATACAAGAGGAGGACTCTGGGTATGGATACTAGAAAACTCAACCTAGGGTTATGATTAGGGCCTACGGGAATGGCAGTTCCGATATGCTGGCTCTGGGGCCAACTATCACAGTAGCTGATTGGAGGACAGGACTTCCAGGTGTGTCAGACTGCATATTAGTGTCCAGCGTGGACAACGAAAGTAGGGTGGCATCCGGGGCTGGCACGTTTGCCCTGACCTAGGCGTTTTGTGCAGTTTCATAGGGGATGATTTCCTTTTGGAGGGCAGGGAGCTTCTGATGGGGAGGCTCCAGAGTCCCCAGTCTGGGGCACTTGCATTCCAGTATTCAAGGGAGGGAATTCAGAAACCCAAGCTCATTTTCTGGTTAGGTTGTAGGGCATGGATCCCCGCTGCTTATGCTGAGGCAAGCTCTCCAGATTCTGAAGTTAGGGCAAATGTCAGGCATTCACTCAGAACAGACTAGAATTTGTGTTGGCTAGGGCTACAGAATGTGTGCATGTCCTCCTGGGGCCTTGGAGGTATCTCCTGCAGGGGGATTTGCACAGCTCCAAATAGTATGATTTCATTCTCCGTGAGAGGTGGAGTCCTGTAGTATGCCTCAGGGGTCGCCCGTATGGAGTGTTTCGAGAGCAGGGCTCTGGGTATTCATTCCTGAAACACCAACCTAGGGTTGGGATTAGGGCCTACGGGAATGACAGTTCTGATATGTTGGCTCTGGGGCCAGCTATCCTGGTGGCTGATTGGAGCACAGGACTTAGGTTGTGTCATACTGCGTATTAGTGTCCAGGGTGGAGAATGAACATGGGGCAGCACTGGGGGCCATGCACATTTGCCTTAATCGAGGGGTTTTGTGCAGCTCCATAGGGCATGATTTCCTTCTGGAGGGCACGGAGAGTCCTGTGGGCTGGCTCTGGAGTCCCCAGTCTGGAGTCCTTGCATTCCTGGATTCAAGGGATGGAATTCTGTAAGCCCAAGGTCAGTTTATCTTTAGGGTATAGGGCATGTATCCCCTATCTGCAGATGGTGAAGCAAGCTCTCCAGTTTCTGAAGTTAGGGCAAGTGTAAGGAATTCGCACAGAACGGACTAGACTTTGTGTCCATTAAGGCTGCAGAATGTGTGCGTGTCCTGGGGCCATGGAGAAATCTCCTGCTTGGGGATTTGAGTAGCTCCAAATAGTATGATTTCATTCTCCGTGAGAGGTGGGGTCCTGTTTCATGGCTCAGACATCCCCCTTTTGGAGGGATTCAAGTGGAGGGATCTCTGTTTGGATGCCTGAAACCCCAATCTAGGGTTAGGATTTGGGCCAACGGGCATAGCAGTTCCGATCTGCTGGCTCTGGCACCAGCCTTCCCGGTGGCTGATTGGAGGACAGTACTCAGGTTGTGTCAGACTTGGTATTAGTGTCCAGGTTGGAGAACAAAAGTGGGTGGCTTTGGGGGCTTTGCATGTTTGCAGTGATTTAGGCAGCTCCATAGGGCACGGTTTACTTTTCAGGGCCCCAAATGGCAAGGTTTCCTTCTGTAGGACAGGGGGTAACACCCTTGAAGCCCAAAGGGTCCCACATACAGAAAGATCCTAGAGCAGGGCTCTACATATGGATGTCTGGAGACCCCACCCCTCATTCCCATTGGCACCTGGGAACAAGGCAGATTCTATCTTCTAGTTCTGGTGCGAGCTACCCAGGAGGCTGAATGGAAATGGAGTCTCATGCTGATGGGTCATAATGTGGGTTTGTGTCCAGGGAGACCTTGAAATGTGGCAGTGGCTCAGGGGCCATGCACGATTCTTGGAACCTGATGATTGGACACAGCCCCAAAGAGCAAGGTTCCCTTCTGGGAACAGGACGTGTTCTGTTCTGGGCCTCTGGGAACCCCATTTGTTTGTTTTTGAGACCTGGCCTCTGGGGCCAGATGCCTGCAAACCTAAGCTAGGCTTTAGATTAGGTTTAGGGCCTAGGGGCATGTCAGGTTCAATCTTCTGTCTCTGGGGCCACGGACCTGTGTGTCTGCCTGGAGGTTGATGCACAGGGTGTGTAAGACTGCGTATTTGTGTTCAGGGCGCCCTATGACATTGGAGTGGCCTCGGGGGCCTTGCAGGTGTCTCCTAATGTGGAGGGTTTGGGTAACTGTAAAGGGCATAGTTTACTTTAGGCGGGCAGGCACAGTCCTGCGGTGTGGCTCTGGAGGCCCCAGCTTTGAGGGTGTGGGTCAGGGCTCTGGGGACAGAAGTCTGAAAACACAATCTCGGGTTAGGGTTAGGGTAAAAAAAAAAAAAAATGCCGAGGGTATGGCAGGGAAGAACTGCAGACCCTGAGGGCAACTCCTTGGGATCTGTAATTAGGGCGAGTGTGAGGCGGTAGCTCATGCTTTTGGCTCTGGATTTTGTGTCTAGGTTGGCCCGGAATATATGGGTGGCCTCATGGGGCCATGGAAGATTCTGCCTCTCTGGGGATTTTGCCGGGCTCCCAATAGTTTGGTGTCATTAATGGGGAAGGGAGGAGTTGTTTTTGCTTTCTCAGGGGTCCCTAAAAAAGAGGGATTCCAGAGCAGGGCTCTGGGTATGGGCGCCTGGAAAACCCCACCTGGAAACCCCGAAGTCAGGGTTTGGACCTCAGAGCATGGCAAGCCTCATATGCGGCCTTTTGGTCCAACTCCTGAGTGGCTTTATTTGAGTATGGGTCTCAGGCTGAGGGTCACAATGCATATTTGTTCCCTAGGCTGCCCTCAGGAGTAGGCGTGGCCTCAGGGGCCAGGAAGATCTCTCCTCCTCTGAGGGTTTGGATACCCTTCCCAATAGCAAGGTTTCCTGCCATAGGTAAGGAGAAGTTCTGTTTTGTGCATCAGGTTACCCCATAAGCAGGCATTTGAGGTAAGGTCTAGGGGCAGATGCCTGAATACCCAGTTTGGTTAGAGATGATGGCTTCGAGCCATGGCAGGTCCTATCTGCATGATATGTGGTTAGATATCTGGGTTGCTGACAGGAGCTTGGGACTCAGGCTTTGTCAGACAGAGCATTAGTGCAGAAGGCTGCCTATGCAACTGGAGTGCCCTTGAGGGTGGTACAGGTTGATCCTCATGTGGAGTTTCTGGGCCACCCATAGGGCACTTCTTCTTTCTGGTGGGCAGTCAGAATGCTGCCTTGTGGCTCCAGAATTCTCAGTCTGGAAGGCTTGTGGGCCAGGAGTGTGAGGACGGAAGTCTGCAAACACAAGCTAGGGTTAGGTTCAGGGCCGAGGGCATAGCACTTCCAATGTGCAGCAGCTGATTCTAGATCTCCAACACCTGAGTATGCGTGAGTGTCAGATGTTCGCTCATGCTGGAATTTCTGTCCATGATGGTCGACTAATGGAGTGGTGGCCTCATGAGGAAATGGAGGTTTATCCATTCTGTGACTTGTGAGCTCCTCCAAACAGCAATGTTTCATTCTGTGGGACAGGGGGAGTCGGGTGTGATGGCTCCAGAATCCCCCATATGGAAAGATTTGATAGCAGAGGTCTACACATGGATGCCTGGAAAGCCCACCTCAAGTTACCATTGCAACCTAGGAGCACAGCAGGTTCAATCTGGTGGCTTGGAGAGAAGTGCCAAGAGGGCTGAGTTGATGTGGAGTCTCATGCTGATGTGTCACAATGCTCGTTTGTGTCCAGGGAGACCTTGGAATGTGGCGGTGGCTCAGGGGTCATGCAGGATTCTCCTACCCTGAGTGTTGGACACGGCTCCCAAGAGCAGGGTTTCCTTCTGGGGCAGGAGGTGTTCTGTTTGTGGTTCAGGGTCCACATATTGCACCATATGTTGGTATTCCAGAACAGGCCTCTGAGGACAGATGCCTGAAAACCTAAGCTAGGGCTCTGATTAGGTGCTGAGGGTATGTCAGTTTCAATCTTCTGTCTTTAGGGCCATTTACCTGGGTGTCTGCCTGGAGGTAGGTGCTCAGGGTGTGTCAGACTGCACATTTTTGTTCAGAGCGGGCTATGAATTTGGGGTTGACTCAGGGGCCTTGTATATTTCTCCTAATCTGAAGGGTTATGGCAACTGGGACGTGCAGGGTTTCCTTCAGGAGGGCAGGCACATTCCTGTGGTATGTCTCCAGTGGCCCCATCCTGGATGGCATGTGGCCAGCACTTTGGGGACCGAAGCCTGTAAACACAAACTCAGGATTGGGCCCTAGGGGCAAGGCAAGCCCGATATACGGGCTTTTGGTCCAGTTGCCGAGGGGCCTTACTTGAAAACACGGCTCAGGCTGAGGGTCACAATGCTTGTTTGTGCACAAGTCTGCCCTCATAGTGTGCTTAGCATCATGGGCCATGCAGGTTGCTCCTAGACTGAGGGTTTGACACCCATTCCATCAGCAAGGTTTCCTACCATGGGGAAGGAGGTGTTCTGTTTTGTGCATCAGGTTCCCCCATATGCGGGCATTTGAGTTAAGGTCTGGGGATAGATCCCTGAAAAGCCAGGTTGGGGAGAGATAACGGCCTAGGGCCATGGCAGATCCGATCTGCTGGATATGCAGCCAGCAGTCAGGGTGGCTGTCAGGAGATCTGGGCTCAGGCTGTGTCAGTCAGAGCATTAGGGCACAGATGCCTTTAAAATTAGGGTATTGTCGAGGGCTGTGCAAGTTGATCCTCATTTGGAGTTTTTGGGAATTCCCATAGGGCACTTTTTCCTATAGGTGGGCAGGTAGAGTGCTGCATTGTGGCTCCAGAATTCCCAATCTGGGGAGCTTTGGGGCATATCAAGAATTCTGCAGACACAACGCAACTCTCTGCTTACCCATCAGAAAGAAAACGGGCCCTATGGGGATTCCCAAAAATCCCAAATGAGGATCAACCTGCTTGGCCTGGGAACTGAGTCCTGAAAACCCAACTGAGGGTTAGGATTAGGTCCTTGTGGCATGACAACCCTTTTTTTCCTGGCTCTGGGCTGAGGCACTTTTGGGGCTATTTTCAAAATGGGGCTAAGGGTAAGGGTCACAATGGGTGATTGTGTCCAAGGCAGCCTGCAGAAGTGGGCGTGGCCTCAGGGGCCAAGCAGATTTCTTCCATTTCTGAGGGTTTTCCATAGCTCCAAAAAGCAAGATTTCTTTCCAGGGGGCAGAAGGATATTGGTGTTATGGATCAGGGGTCCCCCATGAGGAGGGATTCCAAAGAAGGGCTCTATGTATCTATGCCTGAAAACCCAAAGTAGCGTTAGGATTTCGGCCTAGGGGCATGGCAAATCCGATCAGCTCCCTCTGGTTCTATCTGCCTTTTTTTTTTTTAAGATTTTATTTATTTGTCAGAGAGAGAGAGAGGAGCGAGAGGGAGCACAGGCAGACACAGCAGCAGGCAGAGGCAGAGGGAGAAGCAGGCTCCCCGCCAAGCAAGGAGCCCGATGCGGGACTCGATCCCAGGATGCCGGGATCGTGACCTGAGCCAAAGGCAGCTGCTTAACCAACTGAGCCACCCAGGCGTCCCTGGTTCTATCTGTCTTGATGGCTGATTAGTGGTCAGAACTCAGGTTGTGCCCACCTATGCATTAGTATCCAGAGTGACATACGAAGGTGGGGTGGTATTGGGGGCCTTGTATGTTTCCCCTATTCTAGGGGTTTAGTGCAGCTCCAGAGGGCACAGTTTCAATGTGAAGGGCAGTGATCATCCAGTGGTGTAGCTCATGAGTCCCCAATCTGGAGGGCTTGTGTTCCAGGACTCTGGGGACCAATATCTGAAAAGCCAAGCTAGGTTTATGTGTGGGGTCTAGGGCATGATTTGCAGATACTGAGGCAAGGTCACCAGATCCTGAATTGAGGGAGAGTGTCAGGCATTCGCTCACACTAGAATTGGTGTTGTAGGGCCGCCAAATGTGAGTGTGTCCTGCTGGGACATGGAGGTTTCTCCTGCTCAGGGGGCTTTGCAGAGTGCCAAATACTATGGTTTCAACCTGCAGGACAGGTGGAGTCCTGCTGTATAGCTCTAGGGTCCTCCAAATGGAGGGTTCCAGAGCAGGGCTCTGGTTATGGATGCCTGAAAGGTCAACCTAGGGTTAGGTTGAGGCCATGGGGCATGGGAGGTCCGATCTGCTGACTCTGGCGCCAGCTACTTGGGTGGCTGACTGGAAGTCGGTGCTCAGATTGAGGGACAGAATGCGTATTAGTGTCCAAGGTTGGCTTTGAAATCATTGGGTGGCTTAGGTGTATCATGCAGCTTTCTCGTAATCTGGGTGTTTCATACAGCTCCATAGGGCACGTTTTCTATCTGGACGGCAGGTGGAGTCTTGTGGTGTTGCTCCAGTGTTCCCTATCTTGAGGGATTGTAGACCACAACTGTGAGGACAGAAGTCTGAAAAGCCAATCTAGGGGTATGGTCAGGGCCTGGGGCATGGCAGGGCTAATCGCAGTCAATGAGGCAAGCTCCCTGGGATCTGAGGTTAAGGTGAGGGTCAGGAGGTCGCTCAGGCTGTAGTGTGTGTCCATTTGATCCGCTGAATTTGGGAGTGGACTCATGGGGACATGGGGTTTTCTCCCGCTCTGGGATTTTTGCATATTTAAAAAATAGCTTGGTCTATGCTGGGAAAGAGGTCCTGTCTTGTTTTATGGCACAGGGGTCTCCCATATGGAGGGTTTTGAGAGCAGGGCTCTGTGTATGAATGCCTGAAAAACCAACCTAGGGTTAGGATTAGGTCTTATTGGCATTGCAGGACATAGAATCGGGCCTTGGACTGAGCTACCCTTGGGGCTGTGTTGAAAATGGGGCTCAGGCTAAGGGTCACAATGGTTGTCTGTGTCCCGGGAGGCCCACATAAATGGGTGGGGCCTCAGGGACAATGCAGTTTTCACCCATCTCTCGGGGATTTCCATAACTCCAGAAGGCTTCCGTAGGGAAAGAGGCATTCTGCTTTCTGGCTCAGGGGTTCCCTATGTGGAGGGATTTGAGATAATGGCTCTGGGGATCGATGCCTGAAAACCCAACCTAAAGCTATGATTAGTGCCTAGGGGAATGGCTAGTAGGATCTGCTGACTCTCTCGCCAGCTAGGGGTGTGGATGACTGGAGGTTGGGGCTCAGACTGAGGGACAGAATGTGATTTAGAGTCCAGGGCCAGTTTCTGTAAAGGAGGGTGGCTTTGGGGTTTCTTGCAGCCTTCTCCTAATCTGTGGGTTGCATGCTGCTGCATAGGGCACGTTTTCCTTCTAGAGGACAGGAAGAGCCCTGTGCTGTTCTTCCGCTGTACCCTATCTGGAGGGCTTGTGCACCAGCACTCTCTGGTCAGAGGCCTGAGAGCCAAGCTTGCGATAGGGATAGGACCTAGGGCATGCCAGGGCAAATGTACAGACTCTGAGGCAAACTCCAGGGAATCTGACGTTAAGGCGCGTGTCAGGATGTTGCTCAGGCTGGAGTTTGTTTTGATGAGATCTGCCAAATGCAGGTTTAGCCTTATGGGGGCCGGGATTTTTGTCCCGCTCAGGGGTTTTTGTGCAGTTCCAAATACCTTGGTCTACTCTGGTGGGTAGGTGCTGTGTTGCTTTATGAATCAGGGTTCACCCATATGGAGGGATTCGAGAGCAGAGTTCCAGGCATGCATGCCTGAAAACCCATCCTAGGTTTTGGATTTGGTCCTAGTGGCATGGCAGGCCTTAGATCCTGGCTCTGGGGTGGCTACCCATGGGGTTTTGTTGAAAATGTGGCTCAGGCTAAGGGTCACAATGTGTGTTTGTGTCCAGGATGGCCTACAAAAGTGGGCTTGGCCACAGGGGCAATGCAGGTTTCTGCCATCTCTGAGAGTTTTTCATACCTCCAAAAACCACTGTTTCCTTCTGAGGGGCAGGAGGAGCTCTGTTTTGTAGCTAGGATGTCTCTCTTGTGGAGAGACTAGAGAGAAGGGCTCTGGATATGGATGCCTGATAACCCAACCTAGGTTTAGCATAAGGGCCTAGAGGCATGGCAGGTCTGATGTCCTGGCTCTGAAGCCTGCTGTCTCGGTGGCTGGTTGGAGGATGGGACTCAGGTGTTTCATACTGTGCATTGGTATCCAAGGTGGAATAGAAAAGTGGAGGCATTGGGGGCGGTGTATCTTCCCCCTTACCTAGGGATTTTGTTCAGCTCCATAGGGCACGGTTTCAATCTGGAGGGCAGGGAGAATCCTGGTGTGGCTAGGCAGTCCTCAATCTGCAGGACTTGTGTTCCAGGACTCTCAGTTCAGACGTTTGAACCCTAAGCTAGTTTACAGTTAGTGTCTAGGGCATGGATCACCAGTGCAGATGCTGAGGTGAGGTCCCAGATCAGACGTTAGGGCGAGTGTCAGGCATTCACTAAGGGAAGAATTTGAGTCCACTAGGGCTGTCGTATGTGTGGGTGGCCTCCTGGGGCCATGGATTTTCTCCTGCTCTGGGGATTTGTGAAGCTCCAAATAATATGGTTTCATTCTGGGTGACAGGTGGAATCCTATGTATGGCTCTAGGGTCCCCCATATGGAGTGATTCAAGAGCAGCGCACTGGATATGTATGCCTGATAACTCAACCTAGGGTTTGTGCTAGGGCCTGGGGCCATTGAAGGTCTGAAGTATTACAACTGTCGCCAGCTACTTGGTTTCTGACAGGACGACAGTCCTCTGTTTGAGGGCAGAATGTGTACTAGAGTCCAAGGATGGCTTCCTTCAATGGTTTGGCTCAGGGTTTCAGGCAACTTCCTCCTATTGGCATCACAGGCCTTAGAACCTGGCTCTGGGCCAAGCTACCATGGGGCTGCGTTAAAATTGCGGCTCAGGTTAAGGGTCACAATGGGTGTTTGTATCCCTGTTGGCCGGCATTAATGGGTGTGGCTTCAGGGGCAATGCAGGTTTCGCCCAACTCTAAGGGATTTATATAACTCCAGAAAGCTTCTGGGGGGCAAGAGGAGTTCTGTTCTATGGCCCAGGAGTTCCCCATGTGGAGGGATTTGAGAGGAGGGCTCTGGGGATTAATGCCTGAAAACCCAACCTATTCCTATGATTAGTGCCTAGGGGAATGACCAGTCTGTGTTTTCTCCTGCACTCAGGCTTTTGTGAAGCTACAAATAATATGGTTTCATTTTGGGGTCAGGTGGAGTCCTGTGTATGGCTCTAGAGTCCACCATATGGAGGGATTTGAGAGCAGGGCACCGGGTATGTATAACCGAAAGCTCAACCTAGGATTCATGGTAAGGCCTAGGGGCATGGAAAGCCCAAAATACTACCAATGATGGCATCTACTTGGTGGCTGACTGGAGGTCAGTGCTCCGGTTGAGGGAAGAATGTATATTAGTGTCCAAGGCCTGCCTCCATAAATGGGGTTGCTTCAGGCTTTTGTGCAGCTTTCTCCTAATATGGGAGTTGCATGCAGCTCAATAAGGCACATTTTCCTTCTGGAGGACTGGCACAGTCCTGTGGTGTGGCTCAGTGTTCCCTATGGGGAGGGCTTGTGGACCAGGTCTTTGAGGATAGAAGTATGAGAACCCAAGCTAGGACTAGGGATAGGGCCTAGGGCATGGCAGGCCCAAGCTACAGAAGCTGAGGCAAGCTCCCCGGAATCTGAGGTGAAGGCAAGTGTCAGCATGTCACACAGGATGGAGTTTCTGCCCATGAGTTTCGCCAAACTCATAGATGGCCTCATGGTGGCATGGAGTTTCCTCCCACTCTGGGGATTTCACTGTTCCAAATAGCTTGGTTTATTCTGGGCTGTAGGTGTTCTCCTGTTTTATGGCTCAGGGGTCACTCATATGGAGGGATTCGAGAGCAGCGGTCCGGGTATTGATGCCTGAAAATCCAACTGAGATTTAGGATTAGGTAGTAGAGGCATGGCAGGCCTTAAACCCTGGCTCTGGGCCGAGGTACTCTTGGGCTAAGATCTAAATGGGGCTCAGGCTAAGGGCCATAATGGGTGATCAAGTCCATTGGCGGCCTGCACAAGTTCTCGAGGCATCAGGGGCAAGGCAGATTTCTTCCATCTCTGAGGGTTTTCCACAGCTCCAAAAAGTAAGGTTTCCTTCTGGGGGGCAGGAGGAGATTGGTATTATGGTTTAGGGGTCCCCCATGAGGAGGGATTCCCGAGAAGGGCTCTGTGTATGGATGCCTGAAAACCCAAATGAGGGTTAGGATTTTGGCCTAGGGGTATGGCAGATCCGATGAGCTGCCTCTGAGTCTAGCTGCCTTGATGGCTGATTTGTGGTCGGGACTCAGGTTGTGCCCACCTGAGCGTTCGTTTCCAGGGTGGCATACAAAAGTGGGTTGACATCGGGGGCCCTGCATGTTTCCCCTAATCTAGGGGTTTTATGCAGCTCTGTAGGGCACGATTTTAATCTGGAGGGCAGGGATCATCCTGTGGTGTGGCTCCTGAGTCCCCCATGTGGAGGTCATGTGTTCCAGGACTCTGAGGACTGATATCTGAAAACACAAGCTTTGTTTCTGTTTAGGGTCTAGAGAATGTACCTCTGATCTGCAGATGCTGAGGCAAGGTCACTGGATCTTGAATTGAGGGAGAGTGTCAGGCATTGCCTCACACTAGAATAGGTGTCATAGGGCCGCCGAAGGTATGGGTATCCTGCCGGGGCATGGAGGTTTCTTAGGGGGCTTTGCACGGCTCCAAAGAGTATGGTTTCAATCTGGAGGAGAGGTGGAGTACTTTGGTATGGCTCTAGGGTCCTCCAAGTGGAGGGATTCCAGAGCATGGGTCTGGTTATGGATGACTGAAAGGTCAACCTAGGGTTAGGCTTAGGGCATGGGGCATGGGAGGTCTAATCTGCTGACTCTGGTGCCAGCTACGTAGTTGGCCAGCTGGTGGTCGGGACTCTGGCTGAAGGACAGAAGGTGTATTAGTGTACAGGGTTGGGTTCCATAGATTGGATTGCCCTCCTGGACCATACGGGTTTCTCAGAATCTGGGGGTTTTGTGTAGCTATATTGAGCATGGTTTCCTTCCAAGGACAGGCAGAGTCCCATGGCGTGGCTCTGGAGTTCTCTATATTAAGAGCTTGTGAGCCAGGACTCTTGGGATGGAAGTCTAAAAAACCCATGCTAGGATTAGGGTTATGTTCTAGGTTATGGTAGGCCCAATCTAGAGATGCTGAGGAAAGATACCTGGAATCTGAGGTTAAGGCGAGTATCCGGAGGTCGTTCAGGTTGGAGATTGGGTCCAATCAATCCGCCGAATGTGAGGATGGCCTCATGGGGCCATGGAGTTTTCACCCGCCCTGGGGTTATTGCACATTTTCAAATAGATTGTTCTACCTGGGGGATAGGTGGTGTCCTGTTTTATGGCTCAGGTGTACCCCATATGGATTGATTTGAGAGCCGAGTTCCCAGTACGGATGCCTGAAACCCAACCTAGGGGTAGCATTAGGAAGTAGGAGCATGGGAGGTCTGATCTGTTGATTCTGGGTCCAGCTACATTTTTGGCTGACTGGAGGTTGGGATTCTGGTGAGGGACAGGATGTGTATTAGTGTCCAGGATCGGATTCTGTTGATGGGGTTAGCCTCGTGGGCCATTCAGGTTTCTCCTAATCTTTGGGTTTTCTGTAGCTATATTGAGCATGCTTTCCTTCCAAGGGCAGGCAGAGCCCCATGGGGTGGCTCCAGAGTTCTCTATCTGAAGGTTTTGCGGGCCAGGACTCTTGAGATGGAAGTCTGAAATTCCATGCTAGGTTTAGGGCCTGGGGAATGGAAGGCCCAATCTTTTACAGATAATGAAGTGAGTTCCCGGGGATCAGAGGTTAAGGCGAGTGTCAGCAATTTGCTCAGGCTGTAGTTTGTTTCCATGTGACTTGCCAAAAGTGAATTTGGCCTCATGGGGCCATGGGTTTTTCACCCGCTGTAGGGTTTTTGTGCAGTTTCAAATAGTTTGATCTATTCTGGGGGATAGGTGGTCCTGTTTTATGGCTCAGGGGTTCCCCATAGAAGGATGTCAGAGCAGGGCTCCACTTATGGATGCCGGGAAAAAAAACAACCTACATTTAGGATCAGGTCCTAGTGGCATGACAGGCCTCATATCCTGGCTCTGGGTTGAGACACCCATTGAATTTTGTTGAATGTGGGGCTCAGGCTAAGGGTCACAATGGGTGTTTCTGTGCAGGGTGACTTGCAAAAGTGGGTGTGACCACAGGGGCAACACTACTTTGAGGGTTACATGTAGATCCAAAAAGGAAGGTTTCCTTCTGGGGGTGGGGCAGGGGGATTTCTGCTCTGTGGCTCAGGGGTCCCCTACGTGGAGGGATTCAAGAGGAAGGCTCTGGCTATGGATGCCTGAAACCACAACCTAGGTTTAAGATTATGGCCTAGGGCATGGGAGGTCTGATCTGATGGCTCTGGGGCCAGCTGTCCTGGTAGTTGATTGGAGGATGGGACTCAGGTTGTCTTAGTCTGCATATTAGTGTCCAGGGTAGAGTACAAAAGTGGGGTGGCATTGGGGGCTTTGCATATTTCCCCAGATCTATGGGTTTTGTTCAGCTACATAGGACATGGTTTCCTTCTGGAAGGCAAGGAGAGTACTGTGGGGTGGCTCTAGATTCCCCAATATGGAGGGCTTGCATTCCAGGACTCAAGGGATGGAATTCTGAAAATGCATGCTCGATGTATGGTTGGGGTATAGAGCATGGATCCCCGATATGTAGATTCTGAGGCGAGCTCCCCAGATTCTGAAGCCAGCGTGAGTGTCAGGCATTAACTCATCCACACGAGAATTTGTGTCCATTAGGGCTAACAAATATGAGGATGACCTCCTGGGGCCGTGGAGGTTTCTCCTGCTCTGGGGTTTTGCACAGCTCCAAATACTATGGTTTCATTCTGGGGGAGAAATGGAGTCCTGTTGCATGGCTCATGGTTCCCTGTATGGAGGGATTCGAGAGCAGGGCTGAGGGTATGGATAGCTGAAAACCCAACCTAGGGTTAGATTTAGGGGACTATGTGCATGGCAGGGCTGATCTGCTGTCTCTGGCGCCAGCAACGAGGGTGGCTGACTGGAGGGCGGGGCCAGGCTGAGGTACAGAATGTGTATTAAATTCCATAACTGGGTTACATAAACGAGTGTGGCCTCATTGGCCGTGCAGATTTCTCCTAATCTGGGGGTTTTGTTCGGCTCCAATGAACACGGTTTCCATCTGGAAGGTAGCCAGAGTCCCATGGTGTGGCTCCAGAGTTCTCTATGTGGTGGGTTTGTGGGCAAGGAATCTTTGGATAGAAATCTGAAAACCCATGCTAGGGTTAGGGTTAGGTCCTAGGGCATGGCAGATCCAATCAACAGATGCTTAGAAGTGGTCCCGGGGATCAGAGGTTAAGGCAAATGACAGGAGTTATGCTCAAGGTGGAGTTTCTGTCCATGCGATCCACCAAATATCGAGGTGTGCTCATTGGGCCATAGAGTGTTCTCCTGCTCTGGGGTTGTGGCGAGTTCCAAAATGTTTGGTCTATTCTGTGGAATTGTTTTTTGGCTCAAGGGTCCTTTTTTTTGGCTCAAGAGACCCCATTTGGAGGGATTTGAGAGCACGGTACTGGGTACTGGTTATGGATGCCTGAAATCCCCAGCTATGTTTAGGGTTAGGTCATACTGGCATGGCAGACTCCAAATCCTTTCTCAGGGGTGAGTTACCCATGGGGCTGTGTTGAAAATCGGGCTCAGGCTGAGGGTTACAATTGGTGTTTGTGTCCAGGGTGCCTGCTAATGTGGGCGTGGCCTCAAGGGCAAACCAGCCTTTTTCTAACTCTGAGGGTTTTACATAGCTCCAAAGAGCAAGGTTTCCTTCTGGGGGGCAGGAGGATTTCTGGTTTGTGGCTCAGGTTTCCCCCGTGTGGAGGGATTGAAGAGGAGGGCACTGGGTATGGATGCCTGGAACCCCAACCTAGGGTTAGGATTAGGGCCTAGTGTCATGACAGGCCTGATCTCCTGGTTCTGAGGCCGCCTGTCTAGGTGGCTGATTGGAGGATGGGGTTCAGGTTGTGTCAGACTGCATATTAGAGTCCAGGGTGGAGAACAAATGTGGGGTGACATCGGGGGCTGTGCATGTTTCCCCTCATCTAAGGGTTTTATGCAGCTACATAGGGCATGGTTTCCTTCTAGAGCTTATGTGGGATCCTGTGGGGTGGCTCCGGAGTCCCCAGTCAGGAGTGCTTGCATTCCGGGACTCAAGGGATGGTATTCTGAAAACCCAAACTCAGTGTATGATTAGGGACTAAGGCATGGATCCCCAATCTGAAGATGTTGAGGCGAGCTCCCAAGAATCTGAAGGTAGGACAATTGTCAGGCATGCACTTTGACCAAACTATAATTTGTGTCCACTAGGGCTGCTGAATGTGTGTTTTGCCTCCAGTGGCCATGGAGTTTTCTCCTGCTCTTGGGTTTTGTGCAGCTCCAGATAGTATGGTTTTATTCTGGAGGAGAGGTGATTTCCTGTTGTATGGTTCAGGGAGAGATTTTTGAGATGAGCTCTGGGTATAGATGCATGAAAACCCAACCTTGGGTTAGACTTAGGGAATTGGGGGCATGGCAGGTCTGATCTGCAGACTCTGGGGCCAGCTACGTAGCTGGCTGACGAGGTCGGGGCACAGCCTGAAGACAAAATTTGCATTAGGATCCAGGGTCTGGTTCTGTAAATTTTGTGGCCTCATTAGCCATGCAGTTTTCTCCTAATCTGGGGGTTTTGTGCAGCTCCATTGAGCACGGTTTCTTTCTGTAGGTTAGGCAGAGTTCTATATCTGGGGAGCTTGTGGGCCAGGGTCTCAGAACTGAAATCTGAAAATCCAAGCTAGGGTTAGAGTGAGGGCTTAGTGCATCACAGGCCCAATCTACAATGCTGAGGAGAGCTCCTGGGGATGTGAGTTTAAGGCGAGTGTCAGGAGGTCGCTCAGGCTGGAGTTTGTAACCAGAGGATCTGCCTAATATGGGGGTGGCCTCATGGGGCCATGGAGTTTTCTCCAATTATGTGGTTTTTGCAGAGTTCTAAATAGGTTGGCCTATACTGGGGACAGGTTGTGCTCTGTATTATGGCTCATGCGTCCCCCATATGGAGGTATTTGAGAGCAGGGCTACTGGTGTAATGGCCTGAAACCCAAACCTACATTTAAGGATTGGTCTTAGTGGCATGGCAGGCCTTATATCCTGGCTCTGTGGTGAGGTACCCATGTGGCTGTGTTGAAAATGGGGCTCAGGCTAAGGATCACAATGGGTATTTTTTTTGCAGGGAGGCCTGGAAAAATGGGCATGGTCTCAGGGGCAATGCCGGTTTCTTCCAACTCTGAGGGTTTTACGTAGTTGCAGAATTCAGTGTTTCCTTCTGGGGAGCAGGAGGAATTCTTTGTGGCTCAAGGGTCCCTAGCGTGAAGGGATTTGAGAGGAGGGCTCTGGGTATGGTTGTCTGAAAACCCAACCTAGGGTTAGGATTTCGGCCTAGAGGCATGGCAGGTCCTATATACTGGCTCTGGGGCCAGCTGTCCCGGAGGCTGATTGGAGGACACGATTCAGGTTATGTCAGATTGCGCTTTAGTGTCCAGGGTGGCATACAAAAGTGGGGTGGCATGGGGAATTGTGTATGTTTACCCTAATCTAGGGCTTTTGTGCAGCTCCATAGGGCATTGCTTCCTTCTGGAGAGCAGGGAGAGTCCTCTGGTGTGGCTCAGGAGTCCCCAGTTTGGAGGGTTTTCATTCCAGCACTCAAGGCATGGAATTCTGAAAACCCAAGCTAGGTTTCTAGGTTTATGCTTTGAGTCTAGGGCATGAATCTCCAATCTGCAGATGCTAAGGCGAGCTCCCCAGAATATGAAGTTAGGGCGAGTGTCAGACATTCACTCAGACTAGAATAGAATTTGTGTCCACTAGGGTTGCCGAATGTTTGTGTGGCCTCCTGGGGCCATGGGGATTTCTCCTGCTCTGTGGGATTTGCACACCTCCAAATAGTATGATTTCATTCTAGCAGAGAGGTGGAGTCCTGTTGCAGGTCTCAGGGTCCCCATATGGAGGGATTTGGTAGAAAGGCTCTGGGTATGGATGCATGTACACCCAAATTAGGGTTAGCATTAGGGACTGGGGCATGGCAGTTCCAATCTGCTGACTCTGTGGCCAGCTATGTGGGTGGATGGCTGGAGGTCCGGGCTTACTGAGAAACAGAATGTGTATTAGTATCCAGGGTCGGGTTCAGAAAATGGAGGTGGCCTCATTGGCCATGCAGGTTTCTCCTAATCTGGGTGTTTTGTGCAGCTCCACTGAGCACGGTATTCCTTTTGGGGTATAGGCAGAGTCCCATGGTGTTGCTCCGGAGGTCTCTATCTGGAGAGCTTGAGGGCAAGGACTCTTAGGACAGAAGTCTGAAAACCCAAATGAGGGTTAGGGTTAAGGCCAAGGGCATGGCCGGCCCAAACTACAGATGCTGAGGTGAACCCCCTGGGATCTGGGGTTTATGCGAGTGTCAGGAGGTCACTCAGGCTGGAGTTTGTGTCCATGCAATCCGCCAAATGTGGGGTTGGCCTCAAGGGTCCATGTTGTTTTCTCCCGCTCTGGGATTTTTGCTCAGTTCCAAATAATTTGGCTGTTATGGTGGATAGGTGGTGTCCTGTAATATGGCTCACGGGTCCCCCATACAGAGGGACTTGAGTGCAGCATTTTGGTATGGATACCTGAAAACCCAAGGTACGTTTGATGTTAGGTCCTAGTGGCATGGCAGGCCTTATCCTGGCTCTGCTGTGATCTTCATTTGGCGCTGTATTGAATATGGGGCTCAGGCTAAGCATCACAATGGTGTTTGTTTCCAGGGCAACTGCAAAATTGTGTGTGGCCTAAGGAGCCACGTGGTTTTCTTCCAACTTTGAGGGCTTTACATAGCTCCAAAAAGCAAGTTTTCCTCCTGGGGGGCAGAAGGAGTACTGTTATGTGGCTAAGGTGTCCTCTGTGTGGGGAATTGGAGAGGAAGGCTCTGGCTATGGTTGCCTGATACCCCAACCTAGAGTTTGATTGGGGCCTAGGGAAATGATAGTCCAATGTGCTGGTCTTGGGGCCAGCATTCCCAGTGGTTGATTGGAGGACAGGATTCAGGTTGTGTCAGACTGCATATTAGTGTCCAGGGTGGCATATAAATGTGGTGTGGCATCGGAGTATTGCATGATTCCCATAATCTAGGTGTTTTGTGCAGTTCTATTTGGCACAGTTTCCTTTTGGAAGGCAGGGAGAGTCCTGTGGGGTGGCTCCGGAGACCCCAATCTGGATGGCTTGCTTTCCAGGACTCAAGGGATGGAATTCTGAAAACCCAAGCTAGGTGTATGGTTAGGGTGTAGGACATGGATCCCCTATCTTCAGATGCTGAGGTGAGCTCCCCAGATTTGAAGTTAGGGCGAGTGTCAGACATTCGCTCAGACCAGACTAGAATTTGTGACTACTAAGGCTGCCAAATCTGTGCGTGGCCTTCAGGGGCCA
>PISX010026133.1:0-24919 GCA_004024625.1 Mellivora capensis | reverse complement strand
TGACTGTTTCCTTTGCTGTGCAGAAGCTTTTGATCTTGATGAAGTCCCAAAAGTTCATTTTCGCTTTTGTTTCCTTTGCCTTTGGAGACATATCTTGAAAGAAGTTGCTGTGGCTGATATCAAAGAGGTTACTGCCTATGTTCTCCTCTAGGATTCTGATGGATTCCTGTCTCACATTGAGGTCCTTTATCCATTTCGATTTAATGCCCATTTTGATTCATTTTCAGTTAATTTTTGTGTATGGTATGAGGTATAAGAGTTTACACATTTATTTTTCCCCAAACAGATAGCCAGTTGATACTACCTTGTAAAGTTAAATCCTTACCATAGAATCCAACCGCCTTACTCCTCCATATTCACCTAAGAGGCTTGAAAACATGTCAATACAAATATCTGTACCTCAGTCTTTATAGCAGCTTATTTATAATAGCCAAGAACTGGAAACAATCCCAAAAGTCTACCACATAGTGAATGGATAAACGAATCGTGAGATATTCATATAATGGCATACTACTCATTAATAAAAAGGCACAAAAACATATTTAACATAAATGAATCTCAAAAGTACTATGGTAACTGAAAGAAATCAAACACAAAAGACCATATAATGAACATCCCATTAAATGAGATTCTAGAAAAGGCAATACCGTAGTGACCAAAAGCAGATCATTGGTTTCCTAAGTCTGAGGGTCAGGGGAAGAAATTGACCACAAAGGAGGTATGGAAAAATTGTAGGATAATAAAAATGTTTTATATCTTCATCATGGAGATGTCTACATTACTAAATTTAACTGCCAAAACTCTACTTTCAAAATGGACAAATTTTATTGTGTGTAAATTATATCTTAATAAATCTGGGCAAAGTACACAGAACATGTAAAGGAAATAAATTACAATTTTAAGTGATTCTCTCTGGGGGGACATCTGGGTGATGAAGTCGGTTAAGCATCCAACTCTTGATTTCAGCTCAGGTCATGATCTCAAGGGTCATGAGATTAAGCCCCAAGTCTGAGTGTGGAGCCTGCTTAAGATTCTCTCTCTCCTTCTGCCCCTTCCCCCATTCATGTTCTCGCTCTTTCTCTAAAAACAAAAACAAAAACAAAAATTATTCTCTTTGGAGAACAGACACTTTAATCATGTTATCTTGTAATGACCCTCTATCTCTGGTAATTTTCCTTGCTCTGCTTTATCCAATATTATAGTTACTCCCTCTTTCTTTTGATTAGTGTTTGCAAGAGGTAACTTTCTCTATTTCTTTACTTTTAATCTATATGTGTCTTATCTACAAGAAACGCTTTTCAAATGCCAACATTGTGTTGGCTCTTGTTTTGTAGTTCACTGTGACAATATCTGTCTTTTAATTGATGTATTTAAACTGTAGAGATTTTAAGTGATTAATGATATAATTGGATTGATAGCTACTATATTTGTTACCATTTCCTATTTGTTGCCTTTGTTTTTTTTTTTTTGTCTTTCTTTACCTACTTTGGTTTTAATTGAGTATTTTGTATGATTCCACGTTTTCCCCCTCTCTGTATAATTTACATATATATATATTTTTTTACATTTTTTTTCATTGGTTGCCCTACAGTTTGTAATATACATTTACAACTAAGGCAAGTCTCCTTTCAGATAACACTATAGCCACTACAGGGAAATGCAAGTTTTTTTTTTAAGATTTTATTTATTTGAGACAGAGCGAGAGAGAGAGCATAAGCAGGGGGAGGAGGAGAGGGAGAAGCAGACTCCCCACTGAGCAGGGAACCCAACATGGGGCTCCATCCCAGGACCCTGAGATCATGACCTGAGCTAAAGGCAGAAGCTTACCCAAATGAGCCACCCAGGTTCACTGTAGTACAAGTATTTTATAACAAATATTTCCAGTCCCCCCTCCCATTCTTTATGACATTACTGTCATTCATCTATCCATAAGCTATAATCATGAATACATAGTTGCTGTTTTTATCTCAAACACACTCTTAACCTATTTGATCAATTAAAAATAAGAAACATGTTTTTATTTTACCTTCATTTATTACATTTTCCAGGGCTCTTCCTTTCTTAATGTAGATCTAAGTTTCTGATCTATATGGTTTTATGGTTTTCCTTTTCTCTAAAAAAACTTCTTTTAACATTTTTTACAAAGCAGGTCACCTTCCTCAATTTTAGTATTTATTTCTCCTTCCCTTTGGAAGGATAGTTTAGCTAGGTACAGAATGCTAGGTTAGTGACTCCTTTAACATGTAAGTATTTCTCTTCACTCTCTTGCACCAGTTTTAAGGGAATTCCAATGTAATACCAATTCTTGATCCTGTATAGGCAAGTTATTGCCTTCTGCCCACATACATGCTGACTTTTTCAGGTTTTTTTCTTCAGTGTGACTATGATATGCCTAAGTGTAGATTTTTTTATTTTTTTATTTTATTTTATTTTTTTTTTTGTATTTAACCTGCTTGGTTTTCTTTTCTTTCTTTTTTTTTTTTAATTTTAATTTAAATTCAATTCAGTTAACATATCATGTATTATTAGTTTCAGGGGTAGAATTTAGTGATTCATCAATTGCATATAACACCCAGGGCTCATTATATCAATGTTCATCAGCCAGTTACCCCGTCCACCCACCCACCTCCCCTCCAGCAACTCTCATTTTGTTTCTTATAGTTAAGAGTCTCTTATGGTTTGCCCCGTTTTCATCTTATTTTTCCTTCCTTTCCCCTACATTCATCTGTTTCTTAAATTCCACATAGGTGTTAAATCATATGGTATTTGTCTTTCTCTGACTTAGTTCACTTAGCATAATGCTATTTCCATACATGTCATTGCAAATGGCAAGATTTCATTCTTTTTGATGGCTGAGTAATAGTCTATTGTATATATATACCACATCCTCTTGATCCATTCATGTGTCAAGGGACATCTGGGCTCTTGCCATAGTTTGGCTATTTTGAACATTGGGGTGCATGTGCCCCTTTGGATCACTATGTTTGTATCCTTTGGATAAATACCCAGTAGTGTGATTACTGGAGCATAGGAAAACTATATTTTTAACTTTTTGAGGAACCTCCATGGTGTTTTCCAGAGTGGCTACACCAGCTTGTGTTCCCACCATTTTCTGTAAGTTTCCTGGATCTGTCATTTGGGGTCTGTCATGTTTTGGGAACATCTCAGTCATTATTGCTTCAAACATTTCTTTTTTTTCATTTTTCTCTTTTCCTTCTGGTATTCCCATTATGCATATGTTACATCTTTTGTAATTGTCTCACGTTCCTGGATACTGTTTTATTTTTATTTTTATTTTTTTCCTCTTTGGATTTCAATTGTGGAAGTTCCTATTGATGCTTGTTCAAGCTCAGTGATTCTTTCCATGGCTGTGACCAGTCTATGAGCCTAGCGAAGGCATTCTTCACCTCTGGTAGTCTTTTGTTTTGTCTGGTTTTGTTTCTAGTGTTTCCTTTTGACTCTTTGAATTTCCATCTCCGTTTACATTACCCACATTCTTTCATGTTTTCCACTTTTTCCAACAGTGCCCTTACCATATTAATTAGTTGTGTTTAAATTCCCTGTCTGATAATTCCAACATCTTTGCCATATCTAGTCTCCTTCTGATGCTGTCTTTTCAAAATGTGGTTTGGGGTTGTTTTTTGTTTGTTTGTTTGTTTGTTTGTCTTTTACTGTGCTGTGTCATCATCGTGAATGGGATATGATGTACTAAGTGAAAAAAATAATAATGTGCTAGGTAAATAGACCTCAGTGTGAGATTTTAAATATTCATATACCAGGTATTTTGGCCTTAGTGTGATGTTTAAGGTTTATCTGGCCAGGGGTTAGGCTGTGTTCACTGTTTGCTGTAGCTGTAGGTGTCAGGGACTAACCTTCCCTCTGGTGCCTGTGGGGTTTTTGTTTTTTGTTTGTTTTGGTCTCCTTTGTTATCTTTGGGTTTCCCTACAGACTTTAAAAGCACCACCTGTGATGCATAGTGTTTGTGTCACTCTACAGCAGCCTTAAGGGTGTGGTGAGGTATTGGGGAGCCCTGTTCTCCAGGCCCCCTGGTCAGGTCCCAGTCTTTTAGAGCACCTGTGTCCCTGGGACTATGACCGTCGCAGGGGCTTCTCAGATTGTTTTCCCCGCTTTTGGAGAGATGCCAAGGCTAGAGGATACCAGAGCTGGGTATTTCCCTTCTTCTGCATTGATTAGGTTCTGATAAAATAGCTCCGGTGAAGACAGACCTTGTTAAAAAGAATAGAACATTCTGGATATATTTAAAAACAGCTACTTTCCCTCTCTTTCTGCTCCAAGACTGAGGGGATTTTTTCTCCTATCTTCACTGTGAAAATGGGATAGGCTCCTGGTGGAAAAAGTCAGGAAGGTGTGGGGCCCCTCTTGACGCCGGATTCCCGGGTGTTTTTAACTCTCAAACTTGTCCACACGGAGCCTCCAGGAGTTCGTTAGTTACAGATTAGGTTTTCCTAGTCAGCGTTTGGCTCCCTGCTCTAGAGAACCCAGTGGGGACTCTCTGTGTCTGCCTGTGTCCTCACTTTCGGAGGCACTGGTTTGCCCTGTGACTTCAGTTCTCTGGTGCATCTTAGAAGGGTGGTTGATTTTCCACGCTTTCAGCTTCTTTCTTGTTGTGTGAATGGGAGAGAGCACGTCCCAGCTCCTGAAATGCCAGCCAAGAAACACGGAAGCTCAAGTGTTTCTGTCTGGTGGATGGGCTATCAGTGATTTCTTCCTTTGTACACCCCTTACTTTCCACATTTTCTACAATGTGCACATATTCCTTTTAAAAATGAACAGGAAAACATGTTCTTTTCATATAGAAAAAAATTAAAAATGAGTTTAATCTCTGTGGACTTCGAAGAAAATAAGGCAAGGTGCAGCGAGTAGTATGGTACTTAAAAAAAACAACAAGAATAAAAAACAGGAACATTTACCCCTCCCCCACAGCTTACCATCTACATTTAAATGACTTTACAATTCCTCTGTGTCATCAGGACAATTGTAGTATTCAGGGAGACTCTTGCCCAAGCAAATTACTATTGTTCATGACAGGAACTTCCTGAAGGACACATGAACTCTTCCATAAAGCACCGAAACTGACAGTTAAGCCCTAGGACCCTTTGACTCTCCACCCAAAATCCTTGCTTTCCTACTTCCCCCAATCCTCAGTTATTCTATCATGATCTTTACGCAGTTATAAACAAATCCCCACATTGAAAGACATATCTTCAATCAAATTTCAGTTAAGTCCAACCTTGACCTTTCCTCGCAAGCAACCGACCGAAGCTCCAAGTAGCACTCTCCCTTCCCGCAGCAAGCAATACGGTCGGCTCGTCCTGTCAGCATGTGATTTTGGCGATAGCTGGGGACCTGGCCTTCCACCACCCATAGGATTCTACGTGTTTATGTGAACAGGAAGAAAGGGACAGAAGTAACCACATCAGGTTCTTAAAGCTAGCTGCCTGGTGGGGGTAAATTTAAAAAATAAAAAAAATTTTGGTATTATTTCACTAGTTGTGGTGGACCCATGTCCATTTTATAATGGACTTTAATTACAGCTTTTGCAAGAGAATTTAGAAAATACATATATTTGCTGGAGGGACTATGCATCCATTCTCTCTGAAGTTTAGAATCCCACGGTGAGCCCTGCTTCATAACAGTATTTGGGTTCACAAAGGCCTCTTTCTTGTATACAATCCACCCCAGTGTTTATAAACAGGAAACTGGTTTCCCCATACTCTTGACTTCGTTGTTTTGCCTTATGCAATTTAGTAAATCCCTTTGGAAAATCCTGACTGAAAGTGATGCCGAATATGGATGCCTTCTTACCGAAAGGGCTCAGTCATTCGGAACATGTCCCTTCCACTTTCCATTAAGTTCACCATCCCAAACCACACCAGTGATGGATAGCACTCACCTGAACATCCCTCTAGCAATTCCACACCTATCCATCATCGCCTTTCATGCTGTGCTCCCCTCGTCTTTGATCATCTCTCCCTAAGCACAGCAGAGAGTGAAATCCTGTGATTCATACGCTATGACAGTCTGAGGAAGGACAGAAATTGTGTTTTATCAGGCTTGACGTAGCTCTTACTTAGTAAATTTTAGGGAGAGGGATAGAATTGGCTCTTCTTCCAGGATATCTGTAGAGTGAGATCGACTGTTCATATAAAAATCTCATGGGGACTGCCTTTCTTCATAAGTGGAGACTATGTCTCTGTCCTTCGGTGAAGCACATCGAAAAATTTTCGGCTCATATTACAGCTTTTCAGTCTGAATGAGGGTTCAAGGCAAGCACAAATGAAGGTTGCTTCCTGGGAACACCAATGACCAGAAGGCTCTGTCCCAGGGGGGCTGGCGGGGCGGGGGACATTCATCCTTTTCACGTATCCCCATTTTGGTCGATTTGACCACAGTGACACTTGTGGGAAGGATGTGTCCACCTGTACCAATGACAGAAATCAAGACCACGTTCCATGTGGCCTCTTGTAGCTCCCCAGGGGTGAAGTAGTGGAGATGAACAATATGGCAGAGCCCACGGTGCTTTTCCAACTGGAGCACGCACCAGAGTCACCCGGAGCGCAGTTGCGCTGTCCACACAGGCTGGGTCTCCCGGGGCAGCTGGGGTCTAAGGGACAAGGTTCTGGTCCTTGGGGAGTGGCTTGTCACTGAGCAGGAAGAGCCAGGGTAGCCGAGGAGCCCGGCTCGGGGAACTTGGCCTGGGCGTGGGAGTCCAGTCCTGAGCCCGGACTGATTTGTTAGCGCGGTGGCGTCCACGAGGGCAGGGCAGAAGCCACTAGGGTTTATCGATGAGGCGGGAACCGTGCCTCCCCAGAGGCATGGCTTGTGGGCCCAGGAACTGAGAGCCTCACTTCGGGATTCTGCTCTGGTGCACTGGCCACGGCTCTGGGGGTCTCTTGTTCGCATGATCCTTACTTGCAAAAAAGGAAACAAGAACTGTGCCTTCTTTACAGCGATCCTGTAAACCCATTAAGGGATCCAGTGGATTGGCCTATACTCTTATCTGAGTATAGTTCTTTCTTCAAAAGAACTAGGCCTACCTGGCGGGCTCGGCTGCTCCGGCTGAACAAAACAGCTTTCCCGAGGAGGATGCAAAGGGGCAGCGCCCCGGTGCAGGCAGGATGGCCGGCCTCCAGCTCATGCGCTCCCTCTCCCTGCCCCTTCCCCCCCTCCGGTCTGTGGGAGCCGGGGAAACTGAGTCAGAGAACAGTCTTCCGCAGTCACAGACCTGAACCAAGAAGGTAGCAGTTTGGATGGCTTTAGAGCACCAGAGCCTCCCAGACTGCGAAGAGTTGGATTTGTACACGAAGTAGAGGAAACTGAGGCTCACGGTGAGATAGGACTCTTCTCTTGGAACTGAAACCAAACCCTTCGATAAGACTCTAACCCAGTGCCCTTTTATAGGAGAAGCATCAAGCCCATTGTGGCTGGCACACTCTACAAAGGGTAGGAGGAAACTCAGCCCAGTCTGTGATGATCAGACTAACTGGCACACTTACAGGGACCAGGGAGTGTCTCCGGAGGATGCTCTTCGTGTGGGTCTGATTTCCTGCAGGATTCAAAGGAGGATGACTTGGTGATACTTGGCATTAGGAAAGCCAGAATTGTGGCATTCTCCCTGGGCGATTCTAGGAAAGGTTTTTATCACTTGATTAGAGAAGAGAGAAAACTTTTCCATTTTGGTCCCTGAAGTCATGAGTTCCATAAGAAAGGAGGTGTTAACCTTTTTTGAAAACTTCTCAAAACAAATAAATGCAAGACAGTTTTGTGACAATCGGGGAAACATGACTATGATAACATAGGATATTAGGAAACTACTGTTCATTCCCCCTTTTTTCCCCTCTTTTTTTTTTTTTTTTTTAGAGAGAGAGAGAGCACAAGCAGGCAGAGCGGCAGGGAGAAGCAGGCTCCCCATTGAGCAGGGAGCCCGACATGGGACTTGATCCCAGGACCCTGAGATCACGACCTGAGCTGAAGGCAGTCGCTTAACCAACTCAGCCACCCAGGTACCCTGTTAATTCCCTCTGGTGTGAAAGTAGGATTGTGGAAACCAGAGGGATGGATTGAATTGTATGGAGATTCATGCTGAAGTATTTAGGGGTGAAGTGTTATGATGGCTGGGACTTAATTTCAAAATGGTTTGATGAAAAGGGGAGGACGACAAAGTAGTAACCATGGTTATGTCTTGGTAGGAGAGCGTAGGCGTGCATGGAACCCATCTTTCCCTTGAGCTCTTGTGAAATCTTTCAAAATCAAAAGCTATTACTACAGATGTGTTCCATACCATATTATAGCACAAGATAAATCTGTATTCCCATACAGATGGGCTGGCTAGAAACAGACTTTAAAGCCCTAATTACAGTTGAGCTGGGCTTAGTGTGGCTTGGTCCCTGGCCACATGTCTCCTAGTGGTGGAGATGATGGACTCTTCTCCTTTGCAATGAGCCTGGTTCATTCCAGGAGAGCGGCTCTCTCCTCCTTTTTGTTTTCTCCCCACCCCTGACCAAGCAGTCCGTGGCCAGAGCCTACCCAGCCCTCTGCAGGAGACCTTCACTCAGGCAAGGGTTTCAACCCCCTAGAACTCAAAAAACAGGAGGCAGTGTTTGTTGAGCTAAATTATTTCTTTATTAGGAAAGCACCAACACCACACATTCTTGGAAATTACTGGAATTTTATTTGCCTCAGGCTTATGACTTGCAACCAAAGACATTGTGCAAAGAAAGCAAAGATTAAGTACACTTTAGGGAGAAGGAGACGATACACATCGGTAACGTAGGAGATCAGGTGGACAAAAGAAGCCATCCAATACACTAAAGAGATTGCAATATTCAATAGCGTTTCCAACAAAACTTTTTTTTTTAAATCAAGAGCAAAGAAAATTAAGCAATGTTTACAGTAGACATAAATCTTATACTTCAAAAAGCATTTTTTCAGATCATAGAGCATAAAATGGAAAAATGTCTATGCAGGTGAAGTCGAACTACTGTACATTTACTACCTAGTAAAGTTGCTTATATGTACCACAGTGTAAAAAAAAAAAAAAATACCGAACAAATTAAAACCTTGAAAATTGCCTGATGAAAAATAAAATAACCAGTGGCTTTTTAATGGCTTCTCCTGGTTATCAGTTCTACAAAATAACAACAACAACAACAAAAATAAATAAAAAAAAAATCCTTTTCATCTGAACAGGTGGTAAAACCAGGCACAGTCAAACCATTACCAAATTAGACCCACCCATAGAAATATACTATCCACCCACATATTTTCCATCAAAAGCTTTGTTTTAATCTTTGAATCTTTGAGGCCCATTTGGTCACAATATGTTACAAATATTTGTGTGTGCGTGTGTGTCTGTGCGTGTTGTGTGTTTACACCATGATGTCATATGTTTGCCGGGCACTACCCTAAAGCTAGTCGATAGATGAGGATGATGCAGAAACGACCCAGCGGCCCGGAGGACAAGTGCTCGCTGGGTAGAGATGAGCGAGGGGAGGAAGGAGTTCAGGTCTCCCGAGGTGGGGGCGTGGGGGAAGGTCCGTACTGATCACTCATCATCAGTCCCGCTTGCTTCTGACTGTTCCTAAAAATGCATGAAATCACATGTAAGAAAAAGGTGTAATGGACCCTCCAGAGGCAAAGTAGAACGGAAATGGCATTTTGGAAAGGGTGAACCCACATCTCCACATTCTGGGGTAAGGTGGCAGGACACCTGAGAGAAGTCCAAAGAGGAGCTTCTGCTGGGAATCCCAAAGCACTACCCCCCATCTATACCGCTGTTTCATTTTCTTCTGCCTTGGCATGAGAAGGTCAAGGCTATTAACTGTTACTTTTAGTGCATTGGGTTTAGAAAATTCACCAGAGGTCAAGAGGGCCATGCATTTGATGTCAACTCACAGGTAAGTCTTTGAAAGAAAACACAGCATTTTAAATGCATTTGAAAAAAGTCTGGGCCCAGGGTGAAGGCTGGGTCGGGTGGCATGAAGGGTTCGCAAATGTTTTTCATCAGACCCAAATGGCAGTGCGCTGAAGGAAAACCTAACTAGCACTGAGACTTCTGGGGTGGGGGGGGTGGTGGTGGTGTGATGAGGAACCCGAGGTCTCCTGGAAAGGGAATATAATGGAAGCCACTGGCACGTGTCACCCACATCCGGGACGGGGCCCCTGACCCGCCGGTTACACTGTTTGGGTCTGAATCCAACCTCTGCTTTGTGCTCTGCACAACCTCTGTGTGCAGAGAGCACACAGGGCTCTTTGGGGGCCCCCACAAGTGTTAGGATGACATCACAAGGGAAGGCAAGTGTTTCAGGGCCTGGTTCCGTCCCTGCTCCTGAACTTTTCTGAAACTAAAAATAGGCAGTCGTCGAGAAAACTATTTGTAAGCAGTAGGCAGGTAAGAAAGGAGAAGAGGAGACTCGACTGAGTAGTTTTTCATTTTTGGAGACAGTTAAAAAGGCACTAACCAAAAGCTTGAAATTCTTTGTCCTAGATCATGCCGCTTAGCTTGCAGCCCTCAGGAATGGACTCTCCCCCGAGTCTCCCTACCTTTCCCTTTCTGGATGAAAGAGCCGTTAGACGGGAGGATGGAGGGAGGGGGCTCCTGGGCTTCAGCCAAAGCTGCACTTACGTGTTCGTCCTGCTCCTCGTCACTGTCGAAATCACTCACGACAGGCTTGGCTTTTCCCCGGTTCGGCCTCTTCTTGCCTTTGCCTTTGTCCCGGGCTTTCTCGTCTTTCTTATTGAGCTTGATTTTCACCTTAACAGATTTGGCTACAACAAAAAACAAAAAAGCAGTAAGGAATGCAGGCAAGTCCTTCCGCAGAGAGTGAAAAGACTGTCAGGCTGCAGAGCACAAAGCGAAGGTCCCCAGAGCGCCTGGAACACTCGATGGATGCCTGTTCGCCGCCATCCTGCCAGCACCCGCTCTGCTCCCACACACGGCTTGGTCAGGAGGACCCAGCGCACTGTTCGCCAGGACACGCTCCAGGAGCCAAGGCAGCGGCACGGGGTCCTTTTTGCGGTCGTTTAAGGGTTGGACAAGGGGCTTCCTAAGCAGGGGAAGCAGAGCTGCCTTTCTTGCTGGTGGAGGGTTGGGGGTGTTTATTCAGTAGAATTTTGTTAGGACAAAGTACACGTAAGTATAAAGCCTTTTCTTTCTTTAAAGGCCAACATTACTGTGTGGATAACTCCGGCTGACTTGAAAACTCAGAGCTGAATAATATTAACAGCACAGAAAGGTACAAAATGGCAAGTTACATGATCGTGAACACTTCCCTTCCCCCACCTCTAGTACCTCCTGATTGCTCTTTCTGGGGATGATTTCCAGAAACAATTTACGGTTTATAATTATATAATTAGGGAACGTAAAGAATTCGAGGGCAGGCACACCGTCATTCACTTGCTTGATGCACGCCCCAATTACCCATCCTTACCTTTATACTCACCTGTGGGGGGGCACTTCTATCCGTTAGTATCTACTTGCCCAATTCTTTCCAAGGTTTGGCAATATGCTGCCTCAAGGGTCCACTAGGAATGATTTAACCTGTCATCTACTGATGGCTGCTCAAGTTCGCAGCTTTTTTTGCCAGTGTAATAAGCAAAGCTGCTGTAAACCTCTTTGTTGACAGATCTGGCAGAATTTGGGGGCGGTATGGTGAGTAGAGCCATATGGTAAACTTCTAAGCGTTCTGTTACATCAGCCTTCAGCAAGACGGCACCCCTATCCACCTTCACAGGGCTATTCTGAAGAATACAAAGCCGGGGGGGAGTTCATCGTTCAAGGCCACGGAGGTAGGCGTGGAAGCCCAGGTACAAGGAAAATCTGTTCTGCCACATTGTTCTGGAACAGGTGACCACCGCATACCATTTTTAGGACTTGATGAGGAAGTCACGGAGCATGTGGGGCTCTCTTTCCAACCAGTCACACTGGAATTTCATGTTTGTTGGGTCTCAAGGCGCCTAGAAATCGACCCTGCCCTGGAGGGAGTTAGAGCTCCAGAAGGAAGCTTAGGAGAGGTTCTTAAGACTTTTGTGAAGTGGGGGAACCCACCACAGTATTTACCACAGTGAAATCTTCTGTGGAGACAGAGGCTGACAACACAGTTGAGATCAGAGGCGCTCTGGACCGTAGTGCCAGCCTCTGCCCTCCGTCCCCGCCAAACACGGCAGAGACCATCAGATCCGAGTATGCAAAACAGTGCTCCTCGTCAGGCTTTGGTCCCTTGTCCCCAGATGTCTGCTGCAGAGTGGACGTACAAGAGAGGGGCCTGCTGTTTGGGTGGAGTAAAGGGGGGAAAAGAAGAAAAGATGGCGGATGAGAAGGTCAACCTATTCCTAGAAATGCATAAAGCTGTAAAGGCCTCTTTTTTTTTTTTCTTTTCTAGATTTTATTTATTTATCAGAGAGAGCGCGAGAGCACAAGCAGGCAGAGGCAGAGAGAGAAGCAGGCTCCCCACTGAGCAGGGAGCCTGATGCGGGACTCAATCCCAGGACCCTGGGATCATGACCTGAGCCGAAGTCAGCGGCTTAACCAACTGAGCCACCCAAGCGCCCCTGTAAGGTCTCTTAAAAAAAATCTTGATGAATAGAAAAAAAC
Organism: Mellivora capensis; assembly: GCA_004024625.1. Classification (NCBI taxonomy): domain Eukaryota; kingdom Metazoa; phylum Chordata; class Mammalia; order Carnivora; family Mustelidae; genus Mellivora; species Mellivora capensis. Next base: position 12,306 of record PISX010026133.1, on the reverse strand, counting down.
GCAATATCTATCTATGGGAGGAACACTTCCTGCCATTTGGAGAACAGAAAAATCCATGCAAGGTGGAAAAGGGCAGAAGACTGGCAGAAAAGGTAAGAAAATGTCTCTCCAAGTAGATCATTTAATTACACCTTGGAGTGTGGGATGCTGTTAAACTACCAGGCCCACCCGACAGGCTGCCAGGCTCATGCAGGTGAGAGACTGGACCAGCAGAGGGACACTGTACACAGCGTCCCAAGGCTTTATGACCCCACCCAGACGGACCCATGAAAAGGGCTAATTACCAAGGCTGGCAGGCAGAAAAATGGCCCTTTGGAGATGTCCCTGTCGTCATCCCCCAAATGTGACATGACACGGCCAAAGGGATGAAGGCTGCAGATCAGCTGACTTTGAGAAGGGGAGTTAATCCCAGATAGACCACGTGAGCCCCGAGTTGTGAGAAAGGAAGCAGCAGAGGTCCTGGTTCAAGATGGGAACAAAGGAACATTCTGAACTCACCTCCCAAGGACACGCCCAATCCCTAGGTGAAAAAACCCAGACAGGACGTGAGTGACTGCCATCTGGCAGGTCGGGAAGGAAAACCCATCCAACCGGTAGGAGAGGCTGAGACACTCACTGTAAGCCCCAGCCCTGGGGTGGTGATCCAAGACCAGGTGGGAACTCAAAACCTGGAGACTCTCCCCAAGGAGTGAAGGGTTTGACCCCGACCATTTGCACCCCAACTTTTAAGACTGGCACCTGAGAGAGGAGTCTCTGGAACATCTAGCTTTGACCACCCATGGGTTGCATGTGCTTCAGGGAGCTGAGAAATGGGTCTCTTGCCCCAGGACAGAGACAATGACCGAGCAGCACCCAGACTTCCAGTAAAAGAGGCTTCTTTGTTAAGCATCACCCCAAAGGTGGACCCCCATTTGAAGGCCCGCTAGGGTGCTCTCAAGGGATGGAGGGATCTTTGCACTCTCCCCCTACCTCACACCAGTTTACCTCCTGGCAAGGAGCTTGTACGCTCCTCTGGTACCCCAATTTTAGCAGCTACCACCCCCTCAGGGCACAACGAAAGCCAGGAGTCCAAGAATACCCGTCTTTCGGTGACAGAGACCTCTCAGCTTACCTTCACAGGGATGGTCTGAGGGACAAGCTTCTAATGAAACACACACATCCATGTAAGGACAGACGGTAACCCTTTCCTGTGACTTTGTGGGGGGCATTATCTTGGAGCTCTTAATCTGCCACACATGAGAAAGTGTCTCTCAAAGGGCAATTTTCAGACTGTTCTAGCACCCTGGGTTTCCATGACTGCCAACCCGGGGCCTTCTCAAGGTCACCCGGCTCTGGGGGCCCGCAGGCTTCGGCTTGTGACCCAGCGGCACACTGTAGGGTTACCTACCTGACAGGCTGCTGCCGGAGGCTGTGGCATTTAAGAGCCTGAACCGTGATGCTCACGGAGATCCTCCCCTTTGAGATGATGACTGGTCCTTGGCACAATCTTAACTACAGGGAACCCCTAAAAATGGGCTGCCTGGACTCTCACGAAGGTGACAGAACCAGCCAGGAGGCGGGGGTGAAGAAGTTCATTTCCACTGAGAGGCTACTCTGTCAAGAGTCAGAGAAGTGATGATTTAATACATCGAAACCAACGCCGAGTCAAGGAAAACAGAATCAGGAATGTGTTCCAAATGAAAGAGGAAGGTAGAACCTCAGTTAGGGATACCCTTTACTGCCATGTTCTTGAGGACTTTTTCAGCAGAGGAACTGAAAATAAATAATGGTCATAGAAGTGCTCACTGAACGGGGCAGGAGGATGGATGAACACGGTGAGAACTTCCACAAAGAGGCGGAGAATACCCGCCAGGAGCCAAGAAAGGTCACGGAGCTCCAGCATGCCGTGCCGGAAGTGGAAGCTCCATGAGGGGAGTTCCACAGAAGACAGACTGAAACCCAACCGCGGGCATGGAAAATACAATGGAAACCCCCCCTGAGTAGCAGCAAAGTTTTCAGCCGACTTTCTACCACAGAAGGGAGTGGCAGATACATGCAAAGGGCTCAAAGGGGGGAAAAAAAAGGGCCAACCAGGAACACTGAGCCTGGCGAGTTTATTATTCAGAACTGGAGAGAGAAAAATGTTTTCCAGACAAGCACCAAGTAAAGCTCATCAACACCAAACCGGCTTCTAGGAAGTGTTACAGGGGCTTTTTTGGCTAAAAACAGAAGGTGCAAATAATAAATCTCACTGGTACATATATAGTAAATGTAGTAAACCAATCACTTGTAAGTTAGTATGAAAGTTAAAAGATAAAAATGATACAAGTAACTATAACTATAGTAATTAGTTGAGATACACAAGTATATACACAAGATAAAGAGATATAAAATGTGACACTGAAAACACAAAACCTGGACAGGTGCCTGGGTGGCTCAGTTAAGCGTCTGCCTTCGACTCAGGTCATGATCCCAGGGTTCTGGGATTGTGTCCCACGTCAGGCGCTCTGCTTAGCGGGGAGTCTGCTTCTCCCTCTGCCCCTCTCCCTGCCTCTCAAATAAAAAAAATCTTTAAAAAAAATCCTAAATGGTGCAGAGGGGAGATTAAAAATGTAGAACTTTAGTATATGTTAAAACTTAAGCTATTATAAACTTAGGGTGTGTTTAAAAGTCTCCTGGCCACACAAAGTGAAAGCCTACAGTCAATACACAGAAGATCAAGAGAACTACGGAGACCACTAACTGGAGTCAAGAAACCACAGATGAAGAGATGTAAGAGAAGGAAGGTGCAGAGAGGGACCATAAAAACTCCAGAAAGCAATCAGCACATAGCTATCAAGAGTTCCTAGGCTGCAGGTTGGTTCAGCATCTGCAAATCAATCAGTGGGATACAATACATTGATAAAGAACAAGAACCACATGATACTCTCAATAGATGCTGAAAAAGCATTTGACCAAGTACAGCATCCCTTCCTGATCAAAACTCTTCAGAGTGTAGGGATAGAGGGCACATACTTCAATATCATCAGAGCCATCTATGAAAAACCTACAGTGAATATCATTCTCAATGGGGAACAACTGAAAGCTTTTCCACTAAGGTCAGGAAGACGGCAGGGATGTCCACTCTCACCACTGCTATTCTGCATAGTACTAGAAGTCCTAACCTCGGCAATCAGACAACAAAAAGAAATAAAAAGCATTCGAATCAGCAAAGAAGCAGCCAAACTCTCACTCTTTGCAGATGATAGGATACTTGATGTGGAAAATCCAAAAGACTCTACCCCCAAACTGCTAGAACTCATACAGGAATTCAGTAAAGTGTCAGGATATAAAATCAATGCACAGAAATCAGTTGCATTTCTCTACACCAACAAACCAGTCAGAATGGCTATAACTGAACAGGTCAGGAAATGACAGATGGTGGCAAGGATGCGGAGAAAGGGGAACCCTCCTACATTGTTGGTGGGAATGCAAGCTGGTGCAGCCACTCTGGAAAACAGTATTGAGGTTCCTCAAAAAGTTGAAAATAGAGCTACCCTACGACCCGGAAATTGCACTACTGGGTATTTACCCTAAGATATGAATGTAGTGATTGGAAGGGGCACGTGCACCCGAATGTTTATAGCAGCAATGTCCACAATAGCCAAACTATGGAAAGAACCTAGATGTCTATCAACAGATGGATAAAGAAGATGGGGTATATGTATAAATGGAATACTATGCAGTCATCAAAAGAAATGAAATCTTACCATTTGCAATGATGTGGATGGAACTAGAAGGTATTATGAAAATTGAAATAAGTCAACCAGAGAAAGACAATTATCATATGATCATATGAGGAATTTGAGAGGCAAGGCAGGGGTTCATAGGGGTAAGGGAGGGAAAAATGAAACAAGATGGGACCAGGGAGGGAGAAAAACCTTAAGAGACTCAATCTCAGGAAACAAACTGAGTGTTGCTAGAGTGGAGGGGGCTGGGAGATGGACATTGGGGAAGGTATGTGCTACGGTGAGTGCTGTGTATTGTGTAAGACTGATGAGTCACAGACCTGTACCCCCGTCAAATAATACATTATATGTTAATAAATTAATTTTTAAAAAGTTAATTTAAACACAAATGGGCTAAACAGACCAATCAAAAGATGTGTTGACTGACTGGATCAACAGAAACAAGCGCCAACTCTCCACTGCCTACCAGAGGCTTTCTCCAGCTCTACAGCCACACAGACTGAGAGGGAAGGAATGGAAAACAAAATACTCCAAGCAAATCAAAACTATGAGCAGCAACAGTTAGATCAGCCCAGACAGACTTAAACGAAGACTATACTAAGAGGGAAAAGAAAGGCACTACATGACGATAAAAAGGTCAATCCAGGAGATAGAACACTCATAAATATTTATGCACCCAATATAGGAACACCTAAATACATGAAGCAAATATTAAAGGATATAAAGGGGGACGCCTGGGTGGCTCAGTTGGTTAAGCGGCTGCCTTCAGCTCAGGTCATGATCCCAGTGTCCTGGGATCGAATCCCACATCGGGCTCCTTGCTCGGTGGGGAGCCTGCTTCTCCCTCTGTCTCTGCCTGCCACTCGTCTGCCTGTTCTCTCTCTCTCTCTGACAAATAAATAAATTAAAAAAATAAAGGATATAAAGGAAAAAAAGGACAGTACCACAAGAAAAGTAGGGGACCTAATTACCTCGTTTACATCAGTTAATGGCCTTACATGACACATGAGATCACAAAGTTAACACATGTTTAGAGAACATTCCATCCAAAAATGGGAGAAGGTACATTCTTCTCAAGGGCACATGCAACATGATAACATGTTGGGCCACAGAACATTTCTCAAAACATCTAAGAAGAATGGAATCATGGAAAGCACCTTTTATTTTTAACCACAAAAGTATGAAACTAGAAATCACAAGAAGGAAACGGGAAAAAACACAAAGATGTGGATTCTAAACATTTTGAGCAACCTGTGAGTGAACAAAGAAATCAAAAAGGAAATAAAATCTCTTGCATGAATGAAAATCAGAAATGCAAGGTTTCAAAATCTGTGTATGCAATATAAGCAGTTCTAAGACGGAAGGTCATAGCAACACAAGCCTACCACAAGAAACAAGAAGAATCCCAAATAAATAAGCAACTAGGAAAATACAGCCCAAGGTTAGTGGAAAATAGTAAAGAATGCGGGAAATTAGTGAAATTGTGGCTAAAAAAAAAAAAAAGTAGAATGCATCAGTGTAACTCAAAGTTCATTTTTTGAAGTGATAAACAAAATGGATAAACCTCTGGCCAGATTCATCAAAAGAGGGCTTAAATAAAATCAGAAATGCAAAGGAGCATAAGCAACTACTGTAAACAACTATATGCCAACAAACTGGAAAACAGAAAAAAAAAATGGACCAATTCCTAGAAACTATCTTCCAAGCCTTCATTATGAAGAAGTAGAAAATCTGAATAGAGCAAATCCAAGTAATAGAACTGAATCAGTAATTAAGAACCCCACAAAGTCCAGGACCAGAAAGTTCTGCAGGTGAATTCTACCAACCACTTAAAGAATAGTTATAACCCATCCTTCTCAATGTATTCCAAAAATTAAAGGAGGAATGTTTTCAAATTCATTTAACAAGGGCAGCAGTACCTTGATACCACACAGACACAGCACAAGAAAAGAAAATACAGGCCAATATATGTGAAGGACACAGATGCAAAAGTTCTGAAGAAAATGTTAGCAAACTGAATTCAACAATGCATGAAAAGGTCACATGCCACAGTCAAGTGGGATTTATTTCAGGGAGGCAGGATGGTTCAAATCCCCAAAACAATGTGCTATATACCACATTAACATAACGAAGGATGAACGTATCTCAGTAGATACCGAAAACACATCTGATAAAATTCAACCGCCATTTATGATCAAGATTCTTAAAGCAGGTATAGAGGAAACATACCTCAACATAATGAAGACCATATACAAAAAACCCACAGGTAACAACATATTCAAATATTGAAGAACTGAGAGCTCCTCCCCTGAGATCAGCAACAAGCCAAGGATGCCTACTTTTGTCACTTTTATTCAACATAGTATTGGAAGTCCTAACCAGAGCAGTTATTGAAGAATAATAAATAAAAGCATGATGCTATATTTAGCAAAACCTAAACACTCCACCAAAACACTATTAGAATGAATAAATGAATCTGGCAAAGTAAGAGGTTACAAAATTAAGACAGAAATCTTTTGTTTCCATATAGGACTAATGAGCTATCAGAGAGATCTAGAAAACGGTCCTACTTAAAATTGCACCAAAGATATAAGAATACCTAGGGATGACTTTAACCAGAGATGAAAGACTGGTACTCTGAAAACTCTAAGACATTGATGAGAGAAACTGAAGATGGCACAAATAATGGAAAGATATACTATGCTCATGGATTAGAAACCTTAGTATTATTAAAATGTCCATACTGTCCACAGCAATCTAAAGATTCAATACCATCCCCATAAGACCATGAAAGGCATTTTTCCAGAAAACTAGAACAAAAAAGTCCTAAAACTTGTATGGACCGCAAAGGACATCAAAGAGCCAAAGCAATCTTGAGAAAGAACAAAGCCAGAGGTAGCAAGCTCCCTGATTTCAAGCTACACCATAAGTCTACAGTAATGAAAACGGTATGGTACTGGCACAAAAACAGACACATAGGTCAATGGAACAGGATGAGAGCTTAGAAATAAACCTACACTTATATGGTCAAAAGAAGCAAGACTATATAATGGGGAAAAGACAGTCTTTTCAATAAATGGTGCTGGATAGACTGGACAGCTACATGCAAAAAAGTAAAACTGGACCACTGTATTATATCAAATACAAAATAAATTCAAAAGGCAATAAAAGGGTTAAATATGAGACCTGAAACCATAAAAGTCCTCTAAGAAAACACACAGTAAGCTCGTTGATGTCAGTTTTAGTATTTTTTTGGTACGAGTTTCTTCAGGCAAGGGCAACAAAATCTAAACTAAAGGGACTAGATGAAACTAAAAAACTGTTGTACACTGCAACAATCAACAAAATGAACCTACTGAATGTTTTTTTAAAGATTTTATTTGTTTATTTGACAGGCAGAGATCACAAGTAGAGAGGCAGGCAGAGAGAGGGTGGGGAAAGCAGGCTCCCTGAAAACAGAGAGCCCGATGCGGGGCTCTATCCCAGGGTCCTGAGATCATGACCTGAGCTGAAGGCAGAGGCTTTAACCCACTGAGCCACCCAGGTGCCTCTAGAACCTACTTAATGTTAATGATGTTTGCAAATTATACATCCAGTAAGGGGTTAATATCCAAAATATGTAAAGAACTCACAACATTTAATATCAGACAGAACCCAATGAAAAAATGGGCAGAGGACTTGAATAGACATTTCCCAAAGATGGCAGCCAACAGCAACATGAAAAGAGGCTCAACATCACTCACCAAGAGGGAAATATAAACCAAAACCACAATGAGAAAGCACCTCACACCTGTCAGACTGGCGATTAAAAAGAGAAGTAACTATTGGTAAGGATGTGAAAGAAAAAGGAACACTCATGCCCTGTTGGTGGGTATGTAAATCTGTACAGACACTAGCAAAAACATAACAGATTCTTGAAAAAATTAAAAATAGTACTACCACATGATTCAGCAGTGCCACTTCTGGGTATTTATCTGAAAAAGGAAAACATGAATTCAAAGAGATAGATGTACCCTTCTGTTCATTTATGCATTCTTTACAACAGCCAAGATATGGAAGTGACCCAAGATCTACTGATAGAGGAATGGATAAAGATGTGATCTATATACACAATGAAATAGTACTCAGCCACAAAAAAGAATGAAATCTTGCCATTTGCTACCACATGGGTAGATCGAGAGGATATTACACTAATAACTCAAGCAGAGAAAGGCAAATACCATGTAATTTCACTTAAGTATGAAATCTAGAAAAGAAAACAAACAAATGGACAAAATAGACGATAGATACAGGAGACAAATGACTGATTACCAGAGAAGGGAGGTGTTGTGAAAGGGACTTCACAACCTGATTTATAAGATAAAGTCTTGGACATATAATGGACAGCATAGGGAATACAGCCAATAATACTGTAATAACTTTTTATGGATTCAGATAGTAATTAGACCAGTTTGTAATACTTGAAAATATCAAATCACTATGATGTACACCTGAAACTAAGAGGATATAGTATGTCAATGATACTTCAATAAAGAGATCCATCTATATGCTCCCTACAAAAGAATTCAGATCTAAAGAAACACAGACTAAGAGTGATGGGATGGAGAAAGTCCATACAATCAAAACCCAAACAAAGCTGGGGTAGCTATAGTTCTATCAGGGAAAATAAACTTTTAAAGACTGGAATAAGAACATGAGCATTACATAATAATGCAGGGGTCCATCCACCAAGAGGATATAACATTGTGAATATTACTGAACCCATCATAGGCACACCTACATACATCAAGCAAATATTAATGAACCTAAAGAAAGAAACAGCAATTTTAAAGCACATGACTTTACTACATCCAATGACATCAATGGAGAGATCAACCAGACAGAAAAAAAATATGGAAACATAGGTCTCAAGTGACATGTTGGATCAGAGGGCCTTAACAGATACATACAGACCATTTCATCCAAAAGCAACAGAATACACATTTTTCTTAAGTGCCCATGGAACAATCTCCAGGATAAGTCATACATGAGGCCATAAAGCTAATCTACATAAACTTAAGAAGACTGAAATAGAAAGCATCTTTTCTGACCACAATGGCATGAAAATAGAAACTAATTTTAAGAAGAAAACTGACACATTAAAATGTGGAGATTAAACAATGTTACTGAACAACCTATGGGTCAACAACAACAACAACAAAAAAATCAAAGGAGAAATTAAAAAATACACTGATGAAATGAAAATGAAAACACAGCATACCAAAACTTAGACTGCAAAAGCGCTAATAAGAGGCTACACTGAGAAAGAAGAAAAATCTCAAACAACCTATTTTTACACCTCAAGGGACTAGAAGGACAAACCAAGTCCCAAGTTAATAAAAAGAATAAGATAATAAAGATCAGAGCAGAAATAAATGAACAAGAGTGTAAAAGGACAAAGATCAGTGAAACTAAAAGCTGTTTCTTTGAAAACCAACAAAACTGACAAACCTTTGGCTACACTCACCAAGAAGAAAAGGCCGCACAGTCAGAAATGAAAGAGAAGTTACAAATGATACCACTGAAACACAAAGGAGCTTATGAGACTACTATGAACAATTAATATGGCAACAAATTGGACAACTTAGAAGAAATATATTCCTAGGAATATACAACCTACCAAGACTGAATCATAAAAAGAGAGAAAATATGAACAGATCAATTATTGTGTAAGAAGATCAAATCAGTCATCATTCCAGGGTGCCTGGCTGGCTCAGTCAGTAGAGCATATGACTCTTGATCTTGGGATTGTAAGTGTGAGCCCCGTGTTGGATATAAAGATTACTTAAAAATAAAATATTAAGGAAAAAGAGAGGGATTTATTCCAGGCATGCAAGGATGGTTTAAATCCGTAAGTCAACCAACATGATACATCACATTAGGATGTGATAAAGGATAAAATCATGATTGTCTCAATAGATATAGAAAAATCATTTGACAAAATTCAACATCCATTTATCATAGAAACTCTCAACAAAGTACATATAGAGGGACACTACCTCAACATACTAAAGGCCGTATGTGACAAGCCCACAGCTGATACTACATTTGGTGGAGAAAATCTGAAAGCCTTTTCTCTAAGATCGGGATCAAAAACAAGGATGCCCACTCTTGCCACTTTCACTCAACACAGTATTGGAAGTCCTACCCTGAGAAATTAGGCAAGAAAAAGAAAAGGCACCCATGCTGGAAAGGACGAAGAAAAATTGCCACTATTTGCAGATCTTACTAGATATAGAAAACCTTAATGACTTCAAAATATGTTAGAGCATATCAAAATATGTTAGAGCTAAGACCACCACCTTGCACATAACAAGAATTATTTTAACATGGACTAAAGAAAAACCTGCAAATCATCTCTTAAGAAGGTAATACTCACAATCTATAAAGGTCTCCTACAACTCAACAGCAAAACAATCCAATTAAAAAAAGGGGCCAAGGGTGGTGGGGGTGCCTGTGTGGCTCAGTGGGTTAAAGTCTCTGCTTTCAGCTCAGGTCATGATCTCAGAGTCTTGGGATCGAGCTCCAGAGCTCCACGTCCGGCTCTCTGCTCAGCGGGGAGCCTGCTTCCCTTCCTCTCTCTCTGCCTGCCTCTCTGCCTACTTGTGATCTCTGTCTGTCAAATAAATAAATAAAAATCTTTTTTTTTTTTAAGATTTTATTTATTTGACACAGAGATATCACAAGTAGGCGGAGAGGCAGGCAGACAGAGAGGAGGAAGCAGGCTCCCTGCTAAGCAGAGAGCCGGATGCGGGGCTCGATCCCAGGACCCTGGGATCATGACCTGAGCCGAAGGCAGAGGCTTTAACCCACTGAGCCACCCAGGCACCCCATAAATAAAAATCTTAAAAAAAAAAAAGGGCCAAGAATTTATACACTTTCCCAAAGACGTATATAGATGGCCAACAAGTACAGAAAAAGGTGCCCAACATCTCTCATCATCTGCGAAATGGGAGATCAAATCCACAATGAGGCCTCACCTTGCACCTGTGAAAATGGCTGGAGTCAAGAAGACCAGAAGCAAGGGTGCTGGTGAGGATGTGGAGAAGAGGGGCCCTTGAATAATGCTGGTGGGGATGTAAATTTGTGCAGCCACCATGGAAAACAGTGTAGAAGGTCCTTAAAAATTAAAAAAAAAGGATAGTACCCATCAATTCCAAGTGTGGGTGTTTCCATGAAGAAAATAATCCTAAATTAGAAAGACGTGTGAACCCCCGTGTTCACTGAAGCATTACTTACAGTCCGGATTTGAAAACAACGAAGTGCTCACTGAGGAGTGAATAAAGAAAATGGCGGGGGGTGTGTGTCTGGGTGAGTGGTGGAATATAATTCAGCCATAAAAATAATGAAATCCTGCCATTTGTGGCAATGTGGATGGACCCAGAGGACATTATACTAAGTGAAATGAGCAAGATAAATACCCGTATAATCTTTCTTAAATGTGAATTCTTAAAATAAAACAAACAAACAAAAAAACCAGAAACAAAACCCTGAAGCTGGTTGCCAGAGGTGGGGTTGGAGGGTGAGTGAAGGGGGTCAAAAGGTATTTCTAGGTAGAAAACCAGTAAGTCTGGTGGGTTATGGTAGCGCGTGGTAACTACAGTCAATAATACTGTGTGTGTGATAGTTGCTAAGAAAGGAGATCTAGGATCCCGGCAAAAGAAAACACGTGTAACTGTTTGTGGTGATGCCTATCCATCAGATTTATCGTGATCATTTTACAGTAAATACAACGACCAGTATTTTGTACACCTGAAACTAACATGTCACTTATACCCTCAGTTTTAACAAGAAAAAGTGGAAGGAGAGGCAGAAAATAGGGTCAGAGAGAGGCAGCATGAGTACAATGTTCTCGCCTTCAGCCTCCAGAGAGACCCACAGCATCCGGGGACCCACAGATTTGTGAGGTAGTAAATTTGGGTTGTTTAATCCACTACCTTTGTGCTGGTTTGTGACAGCGGCCCCAGAAAGCTCACACACTGTGTATCAGGAGAGCTCAGAGAAACTAAACCGCGAGGGGTGAGAGGGCAGCTCTGTGAAAGCAGATTAGAGATGTGGCTGTAAAGGAAGGAAGGATCTCACTGAGGTCCCTTAGGTAGAGCTAAGGTATCAAATGCTGGGTTATCAGAACTGGGGAATAACCGTATGGAATTAGAGAAGGTGAAATTAATAAAAGGCAGACTCACTGAAAAGACTGACACCGAGAACAGATGTGGGTGTGGGAACATGGACACTCATCACACTGCTGACAGAGATCACAACTCCAGGCTGGGGGGCAGGACTCCTATGTCTGATGTTTGAAAAACGTCTGCAGTGAATCAGGGCTAGACATTTTCAGGGGGAGTATTTACAGTAAGACTGATAGGTTTCTTGGACTCAATAATGAATGGTAACACATACTGCTGTCCGAAGGCGCTCACTGCTATGGGAAAATGTTCATAAAATAGAAAAATTAGGCTACAAAACAGTGTGCTGTGCTCTTACAAAGAAAATAGGTAGAGAAAAAACTGGAAGGTAAATTCTCAAAATGCTAAATGTATACTGGGTAATGGAATTACAA
>PISX010026132.1:0-24950 GCA_004024625.1 Mellivora capensis | reverse complement strand
ATTTACCCTAAAGATACAAACGTAGTGATCCGAAGGGGCACGTGCACCCGAATGTTTATAGCAGCAATGTCTACAATAGCCAAACTATGGAAAGAGCCTAGATGTCCATCAACAGATGAATGGATAAAGAAGATGTGGTATATATACACGATGGAATACTATGCAGCCATCAAAAGAAATGAAATCTTGTCATTCGCAATGACGTGGATGGAACTAGAGGGTATCATGCTTAGTGAAATAAGTCAATCAGAGAAAGACAACTATCATATGATATCCCTGATATGAGGAAGTGGAGATGCAACATGGGGGACGAGAGGGGCAGAAAAAGAAGAAAAGAAACAAGATGGGATTGGGAGGGAGACAAACCATAAGTGACTCTTAATCTCACAAAACAAACTGAGGGTTGCTGGGGGGATGGGGTCGGGAAAGGTGGTTGGGTTAATGGACATTGGGGAGGGTATGTGCTATGGTTAGTGCTGTGAAGTGTGTAAACCTGGCAATTCACAGACATGTACCCCTGGGGATAAAAATTTGTTTATAAAAAATAAAAATTTTAAAAAAATTAAAAAAAAATACTTCTTTGCTTTCCTTACCACTAGCTTCAAGAGAGTGTGTAGCTGTATTGTGAACTGCCTGTGGTCAGAGCCATGTGTCAGGGAACTCTGCAAAGCTTCCAGAAGCTGGAGGCCTGAGTCTTACACCTGCAAGATACTGAATCCTGGCAACCACCATGTGAGTTTGGAAGAAGATCCCAAGTGTCAGATGAGAACACAGCTCTGGCTAACACCGTCTCTGCTGCCTTGTGAGGCCTCAAAGCCCAGGGAACCCAACTAATCATGCCTGGACTTCAGACCTCCAGAACTGTGAGGCAACATGTATGTTGTTCCGTGCAGTTGAGGTTGGGGTGATTTGTTTGCACCAAGAGAAAGCTAACTCGGGGAGTTACTGAGAAATCTCGTTGGAGGGGAAATGTAACCTGAGTGTGAGGTTCTTGATATGCAGTGAGATTTTTCCCATCCTGGCAGCTCTCTGCGAAACTGCAAACCTCCCTCTGAAGACAAGGAGAGCTGGGAAGAGAGGGATTCAAGAACCCTGCCCCCGTGACAAGCTGGGTTTTACACTCCAGTAAGGCTCTCTGACTGCAAAACCCGTGGTCCTTCCAAGGCACGACAGGCTGCCAGCTTCAACACACAGAGGTGTGCTGGGTCATTCCACCTTCACTGCAGCGCTGGCTCTGTGTCACGGGACTGCTTCTCTACCTTCCAGGACCCACAAAGACAAGGCACCGAGGCCAAGGAAGAAAGGCACTGGGGAAGATGTGGGGGTTCAAGGAGTTGGTCTGTCACATGGAACTCAATGCGACTCAGGTACCAGCAACCAGCTCCGGTGATTCTTACCCTTTGGACATAGGCATCAAGCTGGAAATTATTATTATTATTATTATTATTTAAAGATTTTATTCTTGTATTTGAGAGAGAGGCAGAGAGCAGAAGAGGAGAGACAGAATGGAAGCAGACTCCCTACTAAGCACAGGGCTCGATCCCAGTACCCTGAGGTCGCCATGTGAGCCAAAGTCAGACACAGAACCAACTGAGCCACCCAGGCATGTCAAGCTGGAGATTATTGATATGACTGATGGCAGTGGAGAGGGGTGAGATATTTGAAACTTTTTGTAAAAGCAGCCCAAGAGCAATTCATATGTTTTTGCAACATAACTGCTTAGGCAAACTGCTATAAATATGTTCCTTTTGCAAATGACCTGTTACACAGAAGTTTATGGTTATAAACAAAACTACAGAGAGATGCCTTGGCTTATATGGTCAAATGCACTTTTCCCCTTCCCATTGCTTGTTTTCCCCCTTATTCTGCTTGATAAGGAAGCTGTTCAGGGAGAAGAGAACTAGAGGTCCTTCAGCAAATACAGCTTGGCCAGGAGGTACCCATAGTTACTAAACCTTCACACTAAGATGGCAGCTTTAGCTGGTGAAGAGTATCTCAAAACTTGAGTGACCTCTCCTTGGAGTTACCTCTGGCACTAAGCCAAACCAAGGACTGCTCAGTGGGCTGGGCCCTGGTTCTCCACATAAACACTGTCTCCTTCATCTGCAGGTCTTTCAATCTGCCCAACAGCTCCCAGATTGTTAAAGTCCTTTCTGGCATAACCACTGAGCGGCTCAGAGACTACCACAACTATATACAATGGGTTACATGAGCTGTCTCTGCTGGCTATTGACATGCAGCCTGAAACAAAGAGAAGTCAGGGGACCTTGCCCAAAGAATCGACGGGTGGGGTAACAGGCTGTGATGCATGTAGGTTTCAACATTTACTCATCCATTAAACATTTATTGCACACACTTGAGTCAATAAATTCACTCTACTGGAGAGGAGCAGTACAGAGATGAGTAAGCCATTGCTCACAATCTCACACTGACCTAGGAAAGGAAATAAACTTGTCAAGGCATCACTGTAACACACACAGTCCATTCAAGGACAAATGCGGAAGCTATGAAATATGCCTGAGGAACGTAGTTCCCAAGAGGAGAAGTTAGTCGGTTTTCAAGCAGGAATAGAAGCACGCCAGGCAAACAAAAGGGGAAGAACAATTCAGGAGAAGGGGCAATTTGCCACACGGACCACAGCATAAATTTAGCTCCCTTTCCTCTAGTTGTCTGCCCAGCTGAAGGTCAAGTAGTTCTCCTACCTACTCCCTTCACTAGCAAAACAAACTCTGTCTAATTTCTGCTTTGGCTGTCATGAATGGACGACACATGTGCCTCCCAGGAAGTGCCCTCTCAGTCCTTGGGTGGAGCTGGGCAGGCAGGTACAGTCCCCTTAAGCCAAATAGCCTGGACAGGCAACCTGGGAAGGTGGTCAGCCAAGCAAGGTGGAATGGTGTACTCCTCAGGAAAGCTCTGGGAAGCCTGATCTAATTCACTGCCTCTGTTTTGCATGATACCTACCCTGAGCATTTTCTCATCCTGGTTTACGTTTAAGACAGGGCCGCTTACTTCCTCTCTGCTAAGCTGTTTCTCACCATGCATTCCAAACCTTCCCCCAAGCCAGTAGTCACTTTGGCAAATCGAGAGAAAAATTCTTTGCATTCTTTTAACATACCTTGGGCTTGGCAATTGTTATTCTTTGCAGAGCCAGAGAAAAATGAATCACACACAGCTAAACAACAAACAGGATTTTTGAAAAATCCTGTTTATAAATTCTTTTTTAAAAATGATGAAGAAAGTGAAAAGTTGTTTAAAAATATGTTCCCTACATGTTGTTTTGGAGTGTGAAGAATGGGCAGCTTCACGTTGAGCAGTGAGTGCTGGTGGTTGTGTTTAGTGGGAACACATGGAAGCCTGATGGTGTGTGAGACGTAGCAAAGCCCCGGGAAGGAGTCACTTGCGTGCCCGGGAGGTACTTCCTCCTCCGCAGTCATTCCAGCCCTTGGCCCTCTCTCTTCTCAAACTCCTTCAATCCCTACTTCCACCAGCATCATGAAATACATAACTTTCTTAAAGAACATCTAACTTCTGTTGCTTGGGAACTTGTAGAGTTGCTGTCCTCCTTTTCCTCTTAACAAATGTGCAAATTATATGCACAACCCAAATCTTAACTGCATATGGCATGGTCGCTAGAAACATTCAGGCGTTCAACAGATCACCTGCGAGTTCTAATATTCCCATGTACTGGTTGGGGGATCTTAGACAACCACCCTGTTGGAATGAACTGTAGACAGACCTAAAGCCAATTCTCACAGGGAATGTT
The DNA here is from genome assembly GCA_004024625.1 of Mellivora capensis. Taxonomy (NCBI): domain Eukaryota; kingdom Metazoa; phylum Chordata; class Mammalia; order Carnivora; family Mustelidae; genus Mellivora; species Mellivora capensis. The sequence continues at coordinate 21,187 of PISX010026132.1, read as the reverse complement.
CCTAAGGAACTGACACCCAATGTCACCATCAACTATCAGAAATATACTGGGATTCCTTTGCCCCCATGATAGCTAGAATCCAGAACAGTGAGACGTGAAGGGAGGAGAGTTAGGAAGTAACCCCGCCCTGAGAACAGCAAAGGGAAATTTCTGCATCCAACTGTATCCTTCCTCCAGGCACATGGTATTATCCACAGCTGTGTGTCCCTGGGAGACACTGGGAGCCCTGGGATGCTGTACCTCTCTCTGGGATATGATTGATGCCTTAAAAGCTACACTATAGTATATCTCTATGCTTCTGTAGCCTCTATCATCCAAGAAACTTTACATCCTGGGGCGCCTCGGTGGCTCAGTGGGTTAAGCCTCTGCCTTCGGCTCAGGTCATGATCTCAGGGTCCTGGGATTGAGCCCCACATTGGGCTCTCTGCTCAGCGGGGAGCCTGCTTCCCCGTCTCTCTCTCTTTCTGTCAGCTTTTCTGCCTACTTGTGATCTCTGCCTGTCAATAAATAAAAATCTTTAAAAAGAAAGAAAGAAAGAAAGAAAGAAAGAAAGAAAGAAAGAAAGAAAGAAAGAAAGAAAGGAACTTTATATCCTCCAACTAGGTTTGTTGGCATCTTCTCCATCAATCCTGTCCCCATCCTATTGGTACATCCATATTGTTTCTAAACTTGAATTTCCTTCTCTTCAAAATAAAGATAATATCTATACATACCCATGCATTTACTGAAAAGATTAAAGGAGATATTTCCCATAGAGCCCTTATAACACAGTGTTTGGCACTTAGCTTTAATGATAAATGGATTTATACTACACATAAACATATGGAGGCTATAACTCTATGTTTACATATAGATATAAATGACAATTCTACTTATAGTTATGAATATGTTCATAAATAGCATTTTTCTGAGAATCTACCCAAACACGACATACTTCATGTATATTATCTCAAATGCTTACACCAATACTTCAAGGAGTGTAATTATTACTTTGTTTGAAGACTTGGGGAAGAGAAACCTCAGAAGGCAATGTCATTACCCCAAGATCCAACCACCTAGTTATGGTAAAGCAGGATTTGAAGGTAAGTCTGGCTTTGTTTCATTATACCTTGCCTTCTTTACAATTAAAGCCCAAAGAATTTGGCCTCCAAACAGGTGCTGAGGCTCCTCTTAAAGGGTTCTTAATGCAATGGAGCAGCACCAAAGGGAATAGCATCGTCTTGAATCTGCATTTGGCTGGATATTCGTGTTCTCATACATTCCGAGATTTGCTGGCAAGGACACTGCATTCCCTTCCACCTTTACGCCAACATGTACCAGCACTCCTGCCACCACCAACGTTCACTCCACTGCACTAACTAAAGCTTGTCTATGAGATTAACCATCAGGGAGCAGAATCTGAGACAGCGCGGAGGGCGCATGTACCGAGACCCAGCTCAGAGGCTGCTGTTTCTGTGAGGCGCTCACTGACTTGGCCTGACGACTGACCTCTTTCTTCTGAGCAACCGTAACACTGGTGCAAACCTATGTTGAATTTAATAATGACTATGATTACAGCTAAAACTGATCGAACACTTACTCTGTGTTGGGTACCGTTCTAAGTGCTCTCCATGCATCATCCCATGTAATCCTCACAACAATCCTACAAGACAACAGCATCATGACCCTCACTTTTCAGCTGACTAAAATGAGGACTGGACTGACATGGATTCCTTGTTTGCTCCCCCACCCCTTGGACTCTGAGCTTTTTCAGGGTGGAGACTGTTTCTTCCTCATCTCTCTTCACCCAGCACCTCTCGGTTGGCTGGGTGCTGACGGCATCTCTGCACTTCTCCTTAAAAAAAAACGTACTTGGTCAAGTTGCATTTTACATGTGAGGAGACAGACTCAGAGGGACCAGGTAGCTTTTCCAGAGGCAGATCATAGCTGATTAGAAGAAGAGGTGCTATTCATTTATTTTTAAGATTTTATTTATTTATTGGACAGTGAGAAAGAGAGAAAGGTACAAGTTAGGGAGCAGCAGAGGGAGAAGCAGGTTTCCCGGCAAGCAGGGAGCCCAAAGCAGGCATGCTGGGATAGCTAAGTCTTGAGAAGAAATAGGGGCTCAATCCCAGGACCACTGGATCCCAGGACTGCTGGATCATGACCGGAGCCAAAGGCAGACGCTTAATGACTGAGCGACCCAGGTGCCCTAAGAGATGTTAGTCAATGTATGCTTGTCCATTCCCTTCCCCAAGCCTGCCCCTCCCTTTACATTAAAAAAAAAAAAAAAGCCTTTTGACTTTAAAGAATCCAAGGGTACAAGGAATGCTAGTGCAGTTTGCATTTGGTAGCAAGCTCAGGGAGATGTTTTATATGCCAGAAGAGAGATTAGGAGGCATCAAGCTGCCACGACTTTCTGAGAAGACAGGCTCAGTGCAGCATGGACAATGATGCATTATTAGAAAACAAAAAGACCTCTGAGAATCACTGTTCATTGATAGTTCAGTGATTAAGAGAATGGTCCTCGGGTGGGACAGATCTGAGTTTGAATCCCTGCTCCTGCTTTGTACCTGCAGGACCTGAGGCTAGACATCTAATCCATCTGAACGACAACTTCCCCATCTGTAAAATACGGATAATAATGCCCTGCTTGATGGGAACTGTAAGGAGGATTCCAGTGAGATAATGTATACAAAACTACCTGAATCAATGCTATGTGCCATTACACCCTTCCTATTACATTTTTCTCCCAGGGTTTACACCAAATGCTACCCCAAAAGTGCCCACCAGCACCATTTCTCACATGTTTATACACAGATACTCCTGACAGAAGTTCCCATGAAAGGGGCTTTTCCTTAATCCTGGTTAATTCTTCGAATGAGACCCCAATGCATATTTTATCACCAGCCACAGACTAGTTCTTCACCGAAATGATTTTTTTTCTTCAAATCGCTAGGTTTTATTCTGGGGGTGATCACCCCAATAAGAGTTTGTAGATAGAAAACACAGCAGAGTAGAAGTCCAAGCTGTTTTGTTTTGAACCGACACTGTCTCCTCTGCGTGAGAGGAGAAATAAAAGCGTTATGAGTGAAAATGTCACTGAGTTAAACGAGCTGACTTCAGAGAGACGGATTTACTGCATCTCCCCTACCACCACCCCAGAAAGCAGAGCCACCCACACATTCCCAAAGCCGCTTTATTTCGCGGACAATTCCCCTGGTTTTTAATGGGTTTTGACTTTGGAACTCCCAGCCTATTGGAAACCCAGAAATCATTCTCTTGACTTTATTATCAGCAAGAGTCCACATACTACCTGGATTAATTCCATTCTCTGAGACAGAAGATTTTCTTCGGGATAGCTAAGTCTTGAGAAGAAATAGGTGCTGTAAATCGTTCAGGTAGAAGAAGAATGGGGGGTTGGGCAGTGATCCATTTTGATCTTTTTCTGCAGCTGAATGCTCAGTGAAGATTTTTTTTTTGGATGATTAATTCCCTTTTCCCAGTTCTAGATACGGCATTCTAGGGTGGTAAATACATTGAAACTCCTCTGATTTCTACGAAATGCAAGTTGCCACAAAGTTCCAAAGATGCCAGGTCAGTGATCTAAACTGTTTGGTTGGGGCGCCTGAGTGTCTTGGTCAGTTAAGCCAATGACCCTGACTTAGGTGCAGGTCATGATCTGAAGGCCCTGGGTCTTCCTCTCCTCTCTTCTCTCTCTCTCTCTCACTTTCAAATAAATAAATACTTTAAAATAAACAAATAAATAAACTAAACTTAACTGTTTGGTTGTTAGTTCTTTGAGAAGCAAAAGAAATAGAAGCCATAGGCTCAGGTTATGATCTCCGGATCCTGGGATCGAGTCCCACATCAGGCTCTCTGCTCAGCAGGGAGCCTGCTTCCTCCTCTCTCTCTCTCTGCCTGTCTCTCTGCCTACTTGTGATCTCTGTCTGTCAAATAAATAAATAGAATCTTAAAAAAAAAAAAAAAAAGAAAGAAAGAAAAGAAATAGAAGCCAATAATCAGAACTTTTAGGCCCAGGTATTTCACCTACTCTTTCCACTCCTGGTATCTCCTACCTCCTCATGCTCACTCCCCCCTCAGAAAATTCTAACCATTTCCACTTTCACACCAACACCTATGGTTTAATTTTTTTTAAGTTTTTATTCATTTAAGTAATCTCTACATGCAACATGGGGCTCAAACTCATGACCCCAAGATCAAGAGTCTCATGTTCTTCCAAATGAGCCAGCCAGGCACCCCAATGTTTGTTTCAGTCTTAAGCCACCACCAAAGGGCTTATGCGAACAATGTGGAGACAGTTTATTTTCTTAGCCTACAATTCACCAGTAAGTAATTACACATAATCTTCACCATATGGGACCACAAGGTACAGCAGAAATGGTTCCTACAAGCCTGAAAGGGACAGACTGATGACCTTGAAAACAAGAGCAAACCAAAGTCCCAATGTCTTAGGCTAGCCCCAATCTACCTTGCCAGATATATGTTTGATTCCCACCCTATATAGAAATTCACTGATTACCAACATATGGACATTTTCTCATTATTAATGACATCTGTCATTATTTTTGCTATTTCCCCTATCTGGAACACATTTCCTCTTTTGTTTGGCTGAATGAAGAAAGTATTCATTCATCCACTATATATTAGGCACCCACTTTGGGCCAGATATTAGGATACACCAGTGAACAGATATCTCTGCCTTCTTAAAACAGGATAATAAACAGACATTTCTGCAAAGAAGACATACAAATGCTCAACAGACACATGAAAAAATTTTCAAAATCACTCGGCATCAGAAGATTACAAATCAAAACCACAATGAGATACCACCTCACACCAGTCAGAATGGCTAAAATTAAAGTCAGAAAACAACAGATGTGGGCCAGGATGCAGAGAAAGGGGAACCCTCCTACATTGTTGGTGGGAATGCAAGCTGGTGCAGCCACTCTGGAGAACAGTACGAAGGTTGCTTAAAAAGTTGACAACAGAGCTACCCTACGACCCAACAATCGTACTACTGGGTATTTATCTGAAGGATACAAACATAATGATTCGAAGGGGCACCTGCACCCTGATGTTTACAGCAGCAATATGTTTATAGCCAAAATATGGAAAGAGCCTATATGTCCATCGACAGATGAATGGATAAACAAGATGTCACACACACACACACACAGGACTATTACTCAGCCATCAAAAAGAATGAAATATTGCCATTTGCAAGGACAGATGGAACTAGGGGGTATTATGTTAAGAGAAATAAGTCAGTCAGAGAAAGACAAATACCATATGGTTTCACTCATACGTGGAATTCAAGAAACAAAACAGATGAAATAGGGGAATAGAAAGAAAAATAAGATGAAAACAGAGAAGGAGGCAAATCATAAGAGGCTCTTAATTCTAGGAAACAAACTGAGGGTTGCTGGAGAGGAGGTGGGGTAACAGGGTGATGGGCATTAAGGAGGACACCTGAAGTAATGAGCACTGGGTATTATACGCACCTGATGAATCACTAAATTCTACCTCTGAAACAAATAATACTATATATGTTAATTAAATTGAATTTAAATAAAAAGTTATTATAAAAAACAGGATGGTACATTGATGGAGAGTACAGGCTCTAGAAGCACTCTACCTGGGGTAACATCCTGGCCTTGCTCTGAATGGACTGTGTGATCCTGCACACCCTGCTTACCCTCTCTGTGCATTAGTTCCTCCTCTGTAAAATGGGGTTATTAATGGTATGTATCTTCTAGAAATGCTGTGGGTTTTAAGTGAATTAACAGCAGCCATGGGCAACAGTTGGAATATAGTAAGTAAGCACTCAATAATTAAGCGAATATCATCATGAACTCCACTTACCCAGGTCCTGCAGCTTTCTTTCAAGGCTGCTCCTCTGTGAAGCTTTGGCTTGACTGCCTCAGCCCAGAGACTTTTATCCTCCTTTTTTTCAAGTTATTCAGTGGATGGAAAATGGGATTTATCTTGGACGTCAACACTGATCAATCAACAATGACTGCCTAGATGTCAGAGTTAAAAAGCCATATGAGGCCAATTCCAGAATCTCCAGGGGCAAAAAACTATATGTAAAGATCAATGAGTGATGTGTGACATAAATTAGGAAAACTAGCATGTCAGTGTTCAGCTGTATATTTGTGCAACCGAAATGACTTTCTCTTCTGTTTCCCAGACCTTGTGGTTTTATTTAGATACATTATTTAACTTCTGAGCCACAGTTTTCTCATTTGTAAAAATATATATTTTTTTATTTCATTTCTTTTCAGCGTAACAGAATTCATAGTTTTACAACACACCCAGTGCTCCATGCAATGTGTGCCCTCCATAATACCCACCACTTGGCTCCCCCAACCTCCCACCCCCTGCCCCTTCAAAACCCTCAGGTTGTTTTTCAGAGTCCATAGTCTCTCATGGTTCATCTCCCCCCCAATTTCCCTCAACTCCCTTCTCCTCTCCATCTCCCCATGTCCTCCGTGTTATTTGTTATGCTCCGCAAATAAGTGAAACCATATGATAACTGACTCTCTCTGCTTGACTTATTTCACTCAGCATAATCTCTTCCAATCCCATCAATGTTGCTACAAAAGTTGGGTATTCATCCTTTCTGATGGAGGCATAATACTCCATAGTGTATATGGACCGCATCTTCCTTGTCCATTCGTCCGTGGAAGGGCATCTTGGTTCTTTCCACAGTTTGGCGACCACGGCCATTGCTGCTATAAATATTTTTAAAAGATTTTATTTATTTATTTGACATAGAAAGAGAGAGAGTGCGAGCACAGCAGGGACAGTGGTAGTTAGAGGGAGAAGATGTGGGGCTCCATCCCAGGGCCCTGGAATCGAGACCTGAGCTGAAGACAGATGCTTAATGGACTGAGCCACCCAGGAACCCCTGTAAACATATTTTTAAGAATAGTATCTCTCAGGGGCGCAAGCCTCTGCCTTCAGCTCAGGTCATGATTTCAGGGTCCTGGGATCAAACCCCGCATCAAGCTCTCTGCTCAGCAGGGAGCCTGCTTCCTCCTCTCTCTCTGCCTACTTGTGATCGATCTCTCTTTCTCTGTCAATTAAATAAATAAAATCTTTAAAAAACAAAAAAAGAATGATCTCTCTCAGTATTGTTAGGGATATCAAATGAGATGTTGGGTATGCAGCTGGTTAGAGGTGGGCACACAGTAAGAACTCATTTAATGTTTTTATTCTTATCATTATCACCTATTATCACCAACCAGAAGCACTGCCAAGTGTGCACTGTTTACAGAATGTTTTAGGGTGTGAGAATTTTTAATGCACAGCCCTGTCCCCCTGGGTGGTAACCCTCTAGTGAGCAGCAGCCCGTGAGCCTCAGATGCCTGACCCCTGCTTTGGTGGAGGAGGAAGTCCACAAGGTGCGTCCGTGGTGTGGGTGAAGCTGGGGTGAGAATGCCTTTCCTCCTCCATCCTGCTGACGGAAGTCAGAGCTGGCAGGTGAACCGATTGCTGAAAAGCCTCTCTTCCCTGAGCCAGCGCTGCTGTGCCGCTGATACACAGGGAGTAAAATGAAAGAAGACCAAGTATCAGATGGGCTTTTCCTCAAGGGGAAGCCCACGGCAATTCCTCTTGACGAGGAAAGCTTGCAGGCCACCATTCAGGGAAGCTAAGGTTTTGCATCGGCCCCGCTACAGGCTGTGTGCTAAATATGTGCAAATAAAGCAAAGAGGGACCCAGGAACAAAGCAATCCCTGGAGGTGGAAGGTGGGGGAAACAATGGAGCTTTCGCAGTATTTTCTTTTATTCTCACATTTAACCGTATAGGCTGCCAAGAGACCATTTGAGGCACCATAAGAAAAGAAAGAAGGATGGCGTTGCCCCAAGGTGCAATGCACAGAGCAGAGCTACTACAAGAGATGAGAGAACAGTCTGGAACTGCTCTTGGCAGCCAAGGCCAAGAAAAGGCTCCCATGCACCATCCGCTAGAAGCCGATAAAGAACGCATGTGGCCATTTTTTTTTTCCTCTCTGTAGTTTCAGTATCAGATTTGAGGTTGTTGAAGTCTCCAGTCTGGGACATGCTCTCCGTGCTCATTAGTCACGTGGGCCCTGCTGGGATGGGTTTTGGGTCCCTTCCTCCCCTTCCCAGAGTGATGTTGACAGCACTCTTACTGCACTACTTCCTTTTAAATCTGCTATTCAGAATCCTCCCTTTATTTGCCCAAGCTGATCGCTCATTATCCAGATGCAAAATCCAAGGCTCAGATGCATTAAGTGACCCGAGATTGCACAATTAGGAAGTTGCAAACAGGCGTAAGTTCACTGAATTCCAGCCTAGTGCTGCTTCACAGGGCTGGGGTGGTTCTGCATAGCCCTGATCCACAGGAGACAACTTCATTCCCCAAAGGTCAGCTGGTTCCTCACACATCTTCTAAGACGAGAGGCAGAGGGAGCAAGAATGGGATGCTCTCCTGAATGATCTCCCTAAATGATCACAGGAGTTTTCAAATTAAGTCTTTACTAAAATCCTATTTTACTTCAAAATAAATATTTTAGGAGTGCCTGGGGGGGCTCAGACAGTTAAGAGTCTGCCTTTGGCTCAGCTCATGATCCCACAGTCCTGGGATCGAGTCTTGCATAGGAATCTGCTTCTCCCTCTGCCTGCTGCATTCTCTCTCCCTGACAAATAAATCTTTAAAAAAAATAATTAAAAAAATAAAATAAATGTTTTATTTTGGAATAATATTAAATTTACCAAAAAGTTGCAGATCTAGCACAGTTCTCATATGCCCTTCACCCAGTTTCACCCAACATTGACATCTTACATAATCAGGTCCATTTGTCAAAACTGAGAAACTAACATTGGCTCATTACCATTAACTGAACTTCAGACTTCTTCCAGATTTTGCGCGCTTTCCACTAATGTCCTCCTTCTGTTGCAGGAAGCAACCCAGGGTACCACATTATATTTAGAATTCCATTGCATTTATCACATCCCTGGTGCCTCCTTAAACTTAAGAGCTTCAGTATACTGAAGACAGACCCGTCATTCCTGATGCCTACCACTGCCCAGCACATCAGGAGCATACAACATTTGTTGATGAATTAGCCACACAAAAATCCTGTTTTAATCATCATTACGAAAATCTGGACCCTTGGCTTAAAATTCTGGTATATATATATTTTTTAAAAAAGGTAGAAAGGGAACATGTTCAAAAAGGAGTAACACTTTCTGCTGACACTGCAAAGCTAGCTCTTCAAACTCAGACTAAATACAAAATACAACACATCAGCTGGGAAGAGAAAAACAGTCCATTAAACACTCAAACAACATCAGCTTTCCCTTCCACCAAATCTGGTAATCCTTCCACCATATCCAGTGATGCACCACATGAGAAATTAAAGAAGAAGAAAAGGAGTTGTAAGAACTTGAAAGAAATGTAAATAAGATTTTAATCAGTCTATTGCATGGATCAGAGTTGGTAGCACACCGTTAAATATTCTCATCCTGGAGCTGGTATCTATATATAGCTATTAATTGTGCAAATTCCCCAGTTCCTCAATGCCAGGATTCCAAACCAGCTGTTAAGTACAGCTGTTTAGTTTTTTTTTTTAAACAAAGGCAGTTTTTTTTTTTTTTTTTAAGTGGGAGCAAGGGAGAGATAGAATAAATGATTTCAGCAAGCAAATAGAACCTAACTTTCATTCTGTGATAAACTGTTTTGAAGTTTTAAAATATGGAAATAAGTCCCCCATGGATATTATGCTTCCCCCACAAAATACATAAACGTTGTCCAGGGTGACTCTAAATGGTTGGGGTATATAATGCAATGGGAAATTGAATGTCCCTAATAGTATTTGAGTTGCTGCAAGCAGTCTTGTAAGAAATAGCTCTCTTAATTTTCATGTCAAAAAAAATCACACAAATTCCTAAAGCAACTTGTGTTTTTCCACTGGAAGTATTTTGTCCTCATCTCATTATCATTCTCTTGAGTACCCTCGCTGTTTGCCCAGCAGTCTATGACAAAAACATGCAGATACAGAGAACATATATGCAGAGACACACGGAGTGACACACAGAGAGGTAGATGTAGATAATATACGTCTTTTGAGGGTGATACTCATTTTGGTAACCCCAAGAGCATCTGGCAAAGTATACTCCAAAAGGCTTAAATAAGGAAGCAAGCAAAGCAGGTTTTTTCTTCAGGGTGGTAGGGCAGGTCACCTCTGCCTTATTCTCCCCCTTAAGTATCAGTGAAATCCATGCAACAAAGGAGTCTTGTACCTAGAGCTGTCACACTGTTGGTATTTCTTCCAAAGGGAAAATCACTTCAAGTTCACATGCCTCCCAGCCAATCCCAAATGCCAAAGCCTTGGGGTTTTATCAGTAAAACTGAAATAATACCTCCTTTAAAATTTGGTGTAAAAAAAAAAAAGCAAATGAGTTCATTCATTCATCCATCCACTAAACAACTACTAATTGAATATCTAAAACATGCCAGATTAGAAGTAAAGAAAGAATGTGAGGAGAACGGGAACAACGCCATCCTGCCCTGATGGGATCGATAGCCTGGGAGGTTCCTCTTAAAGGCATCAATTAAAGGACATTGAAACAGTCGTTCTAGAACTCAGGTGCCTTGGAAGTACCTGTATACTTTGTAACACACATATTTCTGGGCCCCACCCCAGTGTCTCTGGGTCCACAGGCCTTGAGTGAAGTGGAAGCATTTGCACTTCTACCACATTCTCAGGTGACATTAATGCTGCTGGTGGAGAGATCGGATGTTTGAGAACCACGGCACTAATGAGCATACAATTACGATTTTACCAAGTGCTGCAATGGAGAAATATGTGGAATTAACAGAATCTATAACAGGGGGATTTGATCTAATTAAGGAAATTAGAGACGCCTTTCTCAAAGGCAATGAACTGAAATCCGGGTTTGTAGAGGAGAAATTAAGTGGAAAGGGTAAAGAAGAAAATTCTAGGTATTAGGAACAGCATGTGCAAAGCCCCGTGGGGAGAAGAAACAGATCAAGAACGAGGGACTGGAAGAACACCTGTGTGGCCCGACATGCAGAGAACATGTGGGGGAAGGGGTGATCCCCAGGACTGAGGCTGGAGACAGATATAGGTTGGCAAGAGTTACCACTTACTTTGTGAGTCTGAGGCAGCCAAGGAAGGCTGGTAAGCAATGGGGTAACACAAGTAGATCACTCATTTTCTGAAAGGCTTTTTCTGACTTCCTCTGTCATGGATCAATGTATACAACCCCTTTCCAGACTCTGTCGCACCCTCAATGCTGAATTTCTCTTATGTGGATTCTGGCTCTGCCGAGTACAGCCTGGGTGGGTTACACACTATTCTAACCATCAGATTCCTCATCAGTAAGATGCTGATGAGAATTCCTTTCTAGTAAGTTCTGGGAGGACTGACTGAATTAAGTATGGTACTTAGACCCATGTCAGGCACAGAGTAAACACTCAAATTTTAGTTGCCATTCTCATCATTATTCACTGAGAACATTTTTTAAAAATGCTGTATCCACAGGGGCAGGAGAAAATGTATTTAACTTTCTTAAAAGCCCTTTCAGGTAACATATCTTACTGGAAAGATGACAATGGCTTAAACCAAAACGGAAGAGAGTAGATTCTCTAAATAGCCCAAAACCTGAGTGAGCAATTTCAGTGTCCAAGAAATTAAGAACTTAAGAGCAGAAATCTATATCACTCCCCTCTCCAAACCCAAATATAAGCTCAAAAGATGTAGAATGCTTTTTATAAGGTTATAGACAGGGGTCAGTACTACCTAAAATTTCAAGCATCCAAATTGGGGGGGGGGGTTGTCTTGGAACATATTTCCCACGGATAAGGAAGGATTACTCTATCTTAGTCCTTTTGGGCTCTTAGAGCAAAGATACCATAGATTGGGTGGCTTTACTGTTTATTTTACAGCATTAGAAGCTGGGAAGTCCAAGATTACGGCACCAACAGATTCGGTGTCTAGTGAGAGCCTGATTCTTACTTCATGGACAGCTGTCTTCCCACTGTGCCCTCAGAGCCAGAGGAGGCAGAGAGTTCTCTGGGGTCCCTTTTATAAGACCACCAATCCCATTCCTGGGTTTTCACCCTTGTGACCTACTCACCTCCCAAAGGCCCCACTTCCTAAGACCATGAGCTTGAGGATTAGGATTTCACCTCATGAGTCTGGGGAGAACACAAGCACTCAGTCCCTAACACCCATCTATATATTTCCTGCCCACTGCTTCTCAAACTTAAGGTGTAGATGAATCACCAGCCATCGTGTTAAGCCACAAAACACAAAAGACTTGGTCTTGGGTGGGGCCCGGATTCTGCGTTTCTAGCATGGTCCTAACAAGGTTGTGCTGTGGCTCTAGCATGTCCCGCTGTTGGGCAAGGTCCTCCTCCACGGAGAAGCTTCCATGGTACTCTCCTCACTGGCTCTCCACTTCCATCCCCTCCATCGCAGGCACACACTCCCCAGCCAGCAGCCAGCAGTGGAAGACGAACAAGGAGAGCCCTTAATTAGAGGGGGCGGTGGGACCACACGTGCCCAGGACTTCATGAGACACTCGGAACCACTTCAGCCACTTTGGGGTGTTGCATGTGGTCTAACAACTGTGATTTTAGATTAGCATTAGTTGTGAAAGCAAACTGACAGGAGACATGGTCGACATGAAGTAGAGGGACGAGGACGGAAGGGGCACCAGGAGGGACACGAGGGAGATACAGTAGCCGAAGCAATAGCCGGACTGCTCCCTGGAGCCCATCCATCCCCAAAGACACATCACCACAGCAGGGGGCACCCTGATAATTAACTGTGAAGGGGATTAATTCCCACGTGAGAAAGCAGGCTCTGCTTCCTTCACCCAAAATACCGGGGATGCCTTGCAGGGCAGGTGACTTCCCTTTACCACCTTGAACTCCAGATTAACTCAAGGATCCCCGGGGTCCCTGTTTATAGCTTCTTCTGGGTCACAGAGACCATAACGGAGACATGGACTGTGAAATTGTAAATAATATATATTAAAAAAAAAAGGCTTGAGTATAACCAGTATTATAGACAAAGCTGTGGATTTCTGGTTTTTTGGGTGTTTTTGTTTTTTGTTTTGTTTTATTTTGTTTTTTAAAGAGGCTTGAGAGAGCCTAAAAGCTCTTATTGTCCCTTCTCAAGCTGCCTGACGAAACAGTCTCCCCCACCTTAGCGGGAATTGTGCCTGTTACTCTGAGTGGTGATTTAATACAGTTGCAATATTGTAAAACTATCATGATAGGATCCTGGAAAACTGTTCCTCTGGGTTCCTGAGTAATGAGCTGTCAGAGGGAAACTGGGGGAAGGGTCAGCCAGGTGTGGGGACCTGAGCTCTGGGAACTCGGGCCCTGGAGACAGAGGGAGCACCCAAACCGCTAGAGTCTTCAGCCTTCTCCAATATGAAAAAACATGCAAATACCATGAGAGATCGCAAAAGGTGCCTTGGGATTTTCGCCTACACAAGTGCCCGCATGGTAAAGGCCACCGTGCCTGGACGGGTTCTATCAGCAGAGATGGTGAGTTTAGGGACGGGGCCCCTGTCCCTCCCAGTGGGAGGGGTGGGTAGCAGAGGGAAGTTGAACAGGGAAAAATTTTGCTCTTCTTTGTCTAACTGCTCTGGGTATCTCAGACTTTGTTTTGTGTGTGTGTTGTGTGTGTATGTGTGTGTGTGTGTGTTTCATATTTACTTATATATTTGAAAGAGAGAGCGAGTACATGAGCAGGAGCAGCAGAGGGAGAGGGAAAGATGATCTCAAGCAGACTCTGTGCTGAGCAAGGAGCCCGACGTGGGGCTCTATCCCAGGACCCTGAGATCAAGACCTGAGCAGAAACGGACAGTCCGATACTCAACCCACTGCACACCAAGGGGTCCCTCAGGCCTTGTTTTAATAAAGCTTCCTCCATCACCTTATCTTTGTAGCTTTGATAAAAGCAGATCAGCACATTACCCTTTAAAAGTACGGAAAAGACACACCCAGCCCACCCCATCTCCCGGTTTGGCTGCTTTTCTTCTAGCATCACAGTCGATACTAAGTACAGCAAGGTCACTGGTACTTCTCTCCATGTGAAACTACCGCTAAGCTCGAAGTTCCGGCAATTGGTTCTTCTCGGCATAAGGATGCGTCAGCTGTATCTACTGTGTAAATGTTTGGGATTCAGGGTGTCAAAGAAACTTCGTGGGCCACCCAGAAGATGGGCTATGTCACAAAATGTAGACCCTCTTGGCTGGGGGAGAATGAGGGATACAGACAAGCTCCCGGCAGAATGGCACATGCTCGTGGGGATACACACACAGACAGGCAGAGAAGAAAAGTTAAAACAATAGGGACATTCCTTTACAGAGAATGACCCCACCTGAAACACTGACCTCTAAATGTTCTTCAGGCCAACCAAGAGCTGAGGGCCAGGTACAAGGAGTGACGTTAACAGGAGCTGAATTCGTGACACCTTCCACGACATTCTAGACAAGGAATCTCTCTGATCCATTTACAGAGGTGCCATTCTCAAAGACCAAGGACCAGTTGGGGCTTTTGGAGCTGAGGTACCTAGAGATCAGTAATTCAGCCCAGTCTTAGGCCAGAGAAGATTGCGTGAGGGGCTCATACCTACAGAAGACCTTCTTAATGGGACAGGACAGAGAAGCCCTAGGAACGTGATGTTCCTATGAAATTAATGATATAAATTAATAGCTCCAATTTTCCCAGACCTTCAGCCTCAGACTTGAAATCTGTTGTGAGAATAGTGTGCCCCCTTCTCTCTATTTCTTGAACTACAATGGAGTATATTGCACCCCCCCAAGCGAAACTAACAAGTTGTCTAAATAATAGGCAAACTCTTAAATCAAAACTTCACAAAAATGAAATGAGGAAATCAGAGACCCTGGATGAAGGGGCAGTGAAGGTGAAATGAACATGAAAGCTTTCCTTAATCACAGGGCTAGGCAATCCAGGGGTATTGTTTGCGGCAAAGTGATGAGTTCTGATTGGCTGATTAGATTGAATTTGCTTCTCATTTGTCAACTCAGAATCAATAATTGCCGTGCATTTCTAGAGCTATCTCTTTACCACAGGGCCGACGTCCATCCATCAGGAGGCCCACGGTAGAGCCAGGAAGAAGTCGCCACTCAGTCCACTTAACAATTTAATTGGTTCGCTTCCTCGGGAAATTATTTTTCTCTCCATCTCTAGGTTTCTAAGAAAAATCAGCAGAAGGCAGCCCGACTCTCTCATTTAGGGTTTTGTGAGAAAAGAGCATCCAACTTTACCCAACAGGGGAATTTCTGAGTTGGAAGGCTATGCCCCACGCACTGCCTTTTGGGTGAGCAGAGTTAAAAGCTGGGATTTGAGGAAGCTCTGCCCAACCCTCTGCGAGGTTGGGTTCTACCGTGCTGTCTGGCAGGCCCAGCATAGTCACTTTGGAGGAAGGTACAGAGGGTCGCTGTTAATTACTAGTTAGAGCTGCTCCAGCCACAGCACTTACACGTCCACATTTTAGCCCAGTGTAGGGCTCTCTGTAAGAACAGATAGGGACCTGCCTCTGCTGTCTCCCACATCTCCCATAAATGAATCATCAACATGTTCTGCCGTTTCTAGACCCAAATCTCTCCAATCTTCTCACTGATTTCTTTCTCTGCTAGCACTACCTGAGACTAAGCCTCTCCACTGTATCTCTTCTGTTTCTCTGCTTGCTGCCCCGCTCTTGTCCTATCTGGACACTGTAATCAAGATCGTCGTTTAAAAAGAAATCTCGTATCGGGGAGCCTGGGTGGTTCAGTCAGTTCAGCGTCTGCCTTCCACTCAGGTCATGATCCTGGAGTCCCTGGATGGAGCCCCTTACCGGTCTCCTTGCTCAGCAGGAAGTCTACTTCTGCCTCCCCTCTACCACCACCACTCCTGCTCTCTCACTCACTCACTTTCTCTTTCAAATAAATTTTTTAAAAATCTTTAAAAAAAATAAAAAGTAATCCCGCATCATGTCAATCCTTTGTTTAAGCCATTCAAGTTTCTCCTGTAAGATGAAATTCCTAACTGGCTCATTTGCCTGGCTCTGGGTCTGTGACCATATTGTCTTTTCCCTAGATTGCCCTGGTTTTCCCCGCCTATTCTAGCCCCTTCCCATGGCTAAGTCCTACCAACCTTCTTTCCTCACTTTACATCCAGGGAGCCCTGCTCTGACCCCTGGACTCCCCTATGGTAACATCATCACACTTGCAAACTCTGTAAAGAACAGAGTTTTGTCTTATTCAGTTACATATTCCTTGAATCTGATCCAGCACCCAGCACAGAATAGGTACTCAATTAATGTTATGTGCAACTGAACTGGAAAAAGTGAGAGGGAAGTCCAGATGAGTAAAACCCTTCACCGACAGCTCCCCCAGACTAGGTGTTTAATCTAATCATTTCACCAGTATTCAAGATCCCTTCTGCCATGCAAAATGGAAATTCCTAAAGGAGTACATCTACAATCGAATAGTGACTGATCCCCAACACACTAGGAGAAAGTCCCACAAAGTCCTAAAGTACAAAGGCTTTAGGGCAAGGTCTAGGGAAAAGAGACAGGAATGGATAAGAAAGGAACTAAAGGAAGTACAAAAGGGCAGGAGGGAAAACAGTCTGTAACCTAACAGAGGCTAACAGTGTGAGAATGGTGAGTTTCAGGAAATTTCTGAGAAATTGAAGCTAAAACAGTGGTTATCATGTAAAAAATAAAGGAGCTCCCAAAGGTGCAATTAAGCCCGGACGCGATGCTATATCCTACAGAACTTGTCAGAATAAACTGTAAGTTCAGAGACCAAAGGAGAGTTCTGAGTTCGAACAAGTAGGAACTAGTGGGAGGGGGAAATTAACTTCTCCACAGAGAGAGATACTCTTGTACTAGGCTCTGGAGCTACCACCAAAGTACATGAAATTTGGGTTGGAAAAAATATGGTTATATCCTTGCTCTTCTCTCTTAGGATACACCAGCCACATGGCCTCCCTCCATCACTAAAGCTCATTGCACCTTTTTTCCTGGTAAGAACACGGGAAGAGCACAGGAGCTGACAACTAGTGAACACCTCACTTGCATGTATTATTTCATTTTATCACTTAAGAAATAGATTTATGACAGCCATACCACAAACGAGAAAGCTGGGCTTAGGGAGGTGGAGAAGACGACCAGCACTCACATAAGGATCTGAACTCGAATCTGTTCGTCTCTGAATTTTCCACATAACACCAGCCAGAGATGCTACGTGGTGGACTGTGGAGGACGGACCCTGAGGGCTGAGGCTGGCTCTGCCGTGGAGGAGTTCTGGGGTCTTGGCAGCTCACTTCACATCTCTGGCACTTGGTTTTCCTCTTCTCTTCAATGGGACTGCCCACACCTGCTCTGGCCTCCTGTCTACTCCTTACAGACAGAGGCGTGAACAAGCGGGGACCAGGATGTGGGATTTGCCTATTCGCATGTATGTCAGGGTCTGATTCTTCAGTCGCCCTTCCGTCATAGTGTTAACACGGGCCCTGTCAGCACAGTACTCGGAAAATGTGTTGAAGGCATTACTGCTGGGAAATGCGCTTCCCCGCACCCCTTCCTAGCTGAGCTACTGAATATGAAGTATGAAAAGCCAATGGGATGGGGCCCTGCAAACACGCTATGCAGGTCAAAGTAAATGTAGCCACAGAGGTTCAGACATTGTTCCCACACACGGTCCCTACACAGGGCGGTGGCGGCACTTCTCACTTTCCTCAGATGGAAGGGACTCCGCCGTCCTCCACAGTTAAGGCATCAGGTACAGCTGCAGAGGGTGTTATAAAAGCCCTCTGAGCTCCCGAACTCCCACGTGAAAACATCAGCACACCCAGAGTGGGCTTGGAAAGTCGACCAAGAGTGTTGTCTTCGGGTTGGTTAATAAGGTCGTGAGGTTTTGTCCCCAGAGCAGCTCCATTGTAGGAACTCATTCTACTAAAGGTCAACACACACGGTTAGATGCTCGAGGCAAGGGGAATGCCTTTGTGAAATCTCTAAAGGTCTCTGCCTGTTCTCATGTAGAGCAGCCCCACACGATCTGAGGGAGTCTCCTGGGAATCCTGTGGCACACAGAGCATGCCACCACCAACCTATGTCATTTCTGACGCGATTAAAAGCCAATTTGCATTAACTATGGCAAAAATCTGCTTGCCTCCTAGAGGGATTCACGAGCCTTTTCATCTAATGAGAAGTGGACATTCTTGCATTTCTCTCTAAGATGCCGAGACCTGTGGTTTCAGCCGTCAGAATCAGAGCCTATCAATACCATTCCTCTCTGAGAACACAATTCCTCCCCCTTTCATAAATCATTGTCCTCGTGTCAGTGGGAATAAACAAGTGTTGATTTAGATACTCTGTATATTAAATAAATTAGTGCACTTAATCTTGCTTCAGGCTTGCAAGCCCCATAAGGTAGCTGCAAGAATCTTTACCTCTCGAGGAAGAAACTGAGGTTCAGAGAGGCTAAAGGAATCCTGGAACTATAATCTGAATCCAGCTCTAACAAACTCAAAACTGCTGCTATTTTACTCTGTCGTACACATTCCTGGAAAATAAATGTGCTTTCATCTAAACAACAGAGAATCAATTTCTGAGATGCAAAAAGAGCTACCAAGTGCCCCTGTCACTCTGGATGAGATTACACATCTAGAATAAAAATGGGAAAATCGATCCTCTCAGCATATAGGATCAAAAGAAAAAAACCGTGCCTCATATAGTCTATAGAATAAGGAGGCAGAAGCAGAGGGCTCCTGGTAAATTCAAATTTAATAGAAATAAGGTCATTTATAAGAAAATAATTATAAATTAACACACAAAGGCTCACTGCAGAGATGGGCCAAATAAATCAAAGAAAGAGAATGGTTCCCAGTCTCATAAACTCTACGATAATATTATGGAGGGTATTAATGTACCTAAGGAAATGATGTGTCAGTCAGAAAAGATAGCACTCAGCAATGGTAGGAGGAGGAATGAAGGGAGAGCGAGGAGAGCAGACTTTGATGGGCCTTCTCTCTCCGCAGGAGGCAGTGTCTTAATCAACAGCATTCTGACACCACAGACAGGTGAAGAAGAAGGGGACAGCAGCACCGAGCTATCTCAGTTGAGGCAAATGGCTCAAGATGATCTGAACTCCTTTTTTCAGACTCCAAGTTCACCAATTTTCTTCTTTTTTAAGATTTTTATTTATTTATTTGAGAGAGAGAGAGAGAGAATGAGAATGAGTGGGAGGGGAGGCAGAGGGAGAGGGAGAGGCAGACTCCCCGCCGAGCAGGGAGCCGGACACGGGGCTCAATCCCAGGACTCAGCGCCGAAGGGAGATGCTTAACTGACTGAGTCACCCAGGTGCTCACCCAACAACTTTCTAACTAGAATTTAACTTTTCTATGGAAAGAAAGTACAAATAAAGTGCAAGTCATGCTGACAGAAGAGCTTCAGTCCATCTGAGATTTCTTACTGGACTTCAAGTAAACTGGTTTTTTTACATCAGTCTCTCAGAGTTGGACTAATGTAAGTCTATGCTGGGGAGGTAACGCCGCTCTTGGTGCACCGACCAAGACGGCCGATCAGAAGCAGGGTTCTGATGCAACGGGGCTGCTGACTAGGCTGAAGCTACAAAGAAGTCGTGGTCAGGCATCCTGTGGGTGCCTGCAACCCCCAAGCGGTCCATTCCTACCCAGTGCCCAGTATCTCTGTGTGTACCTTCCATTCAAACAGCCACAGCAGCTTGTAGGAACAGAAACTGTCCTAGAAAAGGGACTGACCTCCATGGGGCGTCATGGAAAATGTATGGGAATTGATATTAAGAGATTTGGGTTCATTAAGTAACACCTTTGCCACTAATTAACTGTGACATTAGAAAAGTCTCACCTCTTCAAGTCTAAAAACCCATGTCTAAAATGGGGAAAATCGTGTCACCAAAATGAAGCCCTTTAAGACCTGTCCCCTTTTAGGGAATCCATAAAAATGTATGGAGCACAGGCAACTGGAATTCTTTTTCTCCAAAACAAACCCACAAAACAGTATCTCAGGACCGAAGGATGCCAGTCTGGCGTGTGCCATCCGCCAGCTGAGTGACCTTGGGCAAGCTGAGGAACTTCTGGGGTATCTGTTACTTTGTCTGTAAAAGAAAATTTTACCAACTCCTATAGAGAGCCCTTCCTAGCTCTGATGTTTTAAATTTAAAGGCACCAGGATTTCTCTGCTCAGAATGGAGTATTCTAATGTTCTTTCTTTTTTGCTTGAATTCAGATAATAAAGGATTCCTTCAAACTGTCTCCTCTGTGGTCCTCAGAGCCATCTTAACAAAATTTCAATCTGACCACGTGGGGAGCTCCGGGGGGCTCAGTCAGTTGAGTCTGCCTTCAGCTCAGGTCATAATCCCAGAGTCCTGGGATTGAGCCCCATGTCAGGCTCCCTGCTCAGCATGAAGGCTGCTTGAGGATTTCTCTCCCTTTCCCTCTGCCCCCACCCCTGCTCATGCTCTCTCTCTCTCTCTCTCTCTCGCTCTCTAATAATAAATAAATAAATCTTAAAAAAGAAATATTCTGGCCATGTTACACAGTGGCTAAGAAGTCTTCCATCAGAAGACCCCCTCCACAATGGGCACCTGGGTGGCTCACTGGGTTATGCTTCTGCCTAACCTTGATCCCAGGGTCCTGGGATCAAGTCCCGTGTCAGGATCCCCGTTCAGGGGGAAGCCTGTTTCTCTCTCTCCCCCTCTCCCTGTTAGTACTCTCTCTGTTTCTCTCTCAAATAAATAAATAAAATCTTAAAAAAAAAAAAAGACCCTCCACTGACTCCAGAATAAAGATGAACGTTCTCCACTTGGCATACAGCGTCTTCCCCAGTCCTGCTTGTGTCTTTTTTCTCTCCGTAGTCTCTTCTCTCCTCTACAGGCACACTTTGCACTTAAGTCTTACCAAACCAAATTCAGCTAAAGATTACAAAGAGAAGCTTAAAATGTAATTTGCCTGTAAACTTTCATCACCTGTAAAATGGCATAAGAATAGTATTACATAAAGACAGAGTTTCGTTATAAAGTCATAATCCCGCTGTTGATGGAGACTGGGAATTTGGGATCAACCTGTCAGCCATGCCCTGGCTAGATTTCTCTTACTCCAGACAGAAAACCTGGCCGA
>PISX010026131.1:0-24961 GCA_004024625.1 Mellivora capensis | reverse complement strand
AAATCTTTAAAAAAATAAGGAGGTGGAGGTACAGTGTGCTGTACAGAGCAGTCTGTGGACAAGGGCACATGAGTGTGTACACACAGGGGGAAAGTGTGTATGTCTGGTGTGTGTTCCTCCTGGCTGCTGTTCTCACTGCTCAGCAGGAAGCCCATTATGCCCACATGCCTCTCCCCACCCCGCTCCTGGGAGTCCCATCCAGCCCCTGCCCAGCCCTACCCCATCCCCCTTGCCCCTCACCCCGGGCAATGCGCAAAACCCGCATGATGCGGATGATGGTGGGGTTGATGGGCAATGCTGCGTTGATCTCAATCTCCTCCAGCGTGATGCCCATGACTGACAGCAGCACAATGGCCAGGTCCAGCTGGTTCCACCTGCTCAGCCGGGCAGAGGAAGGCAAGAGTGGGAGGCAGGGCGAGAAGTGCTCTGGCTTAGAAATGCCTAGGTTGGGAGGAGTGTCACAGATCTCCACCCTCCTGCTGAGGCCCACGGCTATGTGTGGTCACCCTCCCTACCAGCCCCACCAGACCCCACTGAGTCTGACTCCCTCTTTGACCCCCACAGCCTCCAATCCCTCAAGCGAGAGGATGACCATGTTAAATAAACATCTCTGGCCTCCTGAAGAGGAGGAGGAATAAGCTATGACTTCTAGATTGGAATCCTGAGCCTGCTCCCTCCATGCGACCTTGGGCTAGTCCATCAACTTCTCTGAACCTCGCTTGTTCCCTCTGAAAAGAAGGACTGGCATGAGGTACACCCCGTTCTGCCTGTGGGTTATGGAGGACCCATGAAAGATGAACTGAAGAGATGTAAGAGAGTGCCCTATATCTGTCAGGTGGGACCATAATCACTCCCTGTTCAGAGCTGCAGGCAGCAGCTAGGGGACGCTGGCCATCAGTGCCCACTTATTAGTTCCCCTCCTCTGGCTTCCAGGCTTCCCCAGGGGTCAGGACCCCTTCCCCATCAGGCAGCTCCCTCCATACTTCCCCAGCCCAGCCAAGCTGCTCACCGATCCTTGAAGAAGCGCCTCAGCCCAAATGCCACCAGCTTCAGCACAGCCTCCAGCACAAACACAGTGGTGAACATGTAGTTGCAGTACTTGAGGGCTGTTTCCAGGGACTATGGAGGGCAGAGAGAAGCATGATCCAGATTCCAGGGGCTGCCCTCTACCCTCTACCTTCCTCTACTCAGAAAGTCTCTGCCTTTTTTTTTTTAAGATTTTACCTATTTGAGAGAGATCACAAGTAAGCAGAGAGGCAGGCAGGGGGGTGGGGCGGGAGAGCAGGCTCCCCGCTGAGCAGAGAGCCCAATGCAGGACCCAGAGACCATGACCCATGCCGAAGGCAGAGGCCTAACCCACTGAGCCACCCAGGCGCCCTGAAAATCTCTGCCTTTTAAGGGGAGAATTTAGTCCATTCACATTTAGTGCAATGGTTTCTATATCGGATTTTTTCCCCTCCATTTTAATTAACGTGCACTATTTGTTTTACATTGCTGTTTCTTCTTCCTTATTTCTGCTGTTTTGGTCTAGTTACCCCTCTGGAGGCATTATGAGGCAATGGTTAAAGATCATGATTAAGAATAAGGCTGCTTAGATATAAATCCTGGCCCAACACACACTCCCTATTCACTATGTGACCTTACGCAAGTCACTTGACCTCTCTGGGATTTAGTTCCCAAATCTATGCATGGGGGATGATAACAGTACCTACCTCAAAGAGTTGCTGTACAAATTAAGTGAGGTAATAGTCCAGTGCTGGACACACAAGAAATAGTCAGCATCGTTACCCTACTTCTTCATATTAATTTGGAAGTTCTGCAGTTATTGTTCATTCTGCCAATGGTTGCCTTCCTTTTCCCTGCATTTATAATATACCTCTCCTGTCATTTAAAACAAGATACCAAAACCTCATCTAGAGGCTCAGCTTCACCCTTTGTTCCCCCAGCTCCAAAATGTTGAGGCTTTTAGAATGCATTTGTCCCTACAAGCTCCTTACATGCCCCTCACCAGTGCTGCTGGCAACTGGCTGGCAACTGGTCATTTCCCTCCAGGCCAGTGTTTGCCTCCAATGGTCCTGGCACAGGAATGCCCCTCCCCCAGGCTCCATATGCCTGGGCAGTAGTGGAGGCCACATGGTAGGCCTTGAATGCAAATCTGAGTTCCAGTTCTGGCTCTGCTACTTATAGGCTAAGTGATCTGGGTAGCATATGTCCTCTGAGCCTCAGTTTCTTCCTCTACAAAATCTGTAGAAAGGCTCCTCCCCCACCTTTGGTTGCTGTGAGCATTAGAGTCAATATCTGTAGCCTCTCTTGTGGAGTCACGTTGCACACACCACTGCCACTGGCACCCCTGTTCAAGGCTGGGCCCGAATGTCACCTCCCCACTCACCAAGAGCAAGTGACATTTCCCTTTCTCTCATTTGTCCTACCAGGCCATGAGCTTCCTGGGCCCAGGGCCCCAAATGGGGGTGCTGCTCAGACCCTCCTACCTCACCCTGTCCCTTGGTCCTGCTGAGGACTGAACCCTACCATGTGACCTCAGGTTGGGGCTGGGGCCAGGGCTCACCGTGGGCTGATTATAGTGCTCCAGGGACATGGTAACCACATTGAGGCAGATGATGAAGGTGATGAAGATGTCCAGGTAGTGGCTGGTACACATGGAGTGGATGAGCAGCCGGGTGGGACAATAGGTGGCATAGTAGGGCAGCCGCTGGGCCTCTGCAGGGGGATGTGGGGGGTGGGGGAATGGCACAAACCACAGAGGGTTGGGGCCCAGGTAGGGAACAGAGCACATGGAGGGAACAGCACAGGGGAGAGAGGAAGCAAGGGGAGAGACATCAGAACACCCCAGGCCCCGAGAGTCAAGAGTTAGGTCTCCTCTACCCAGCTGATGGTGGGGACACAAGGAAAAGGGGTAGGAGGTGGCAGAGGGCAGGACAATGACTGTCTCCATCTCCTCCAAATACGTCCATGGCAGGAGCTCCGGATCTGCTGGGGGTAAGGAAGGGGTCCCCGCAGCTCATGGCTAGGCATCCAGGCCTTTGCCCTCAGGAACTGAGTCAGCAGGGGGCCACCAGTGGAGTAGGTGGACAGCAACAGGGGATTGGGTCACCTGGACAGGGAGATTCTGAAGGAGGGGGCAGGGCCAGCGGTCCAGAGTCGACCCTCTGTTCCCTTCCAGCCCCCGAGGCCTAGAGGATGCACAGGGAAAATCAGTTGCTGCACCAAGAAGAGATGGGGCGCACGCAGGCAGGGCAGCCCAGGCCAGGGAGGCCCCACCCTCCGCAGCCACCCACTCACTCCTGCGCTTCTTCTCCAGGCGCCGCAGCCGCTTCTCCTCGCGCCGCCGAGCCTCCTCGGCCTCCTGGTGCTGCCGGCACTTGTGGAAGTTCTCCACCACGACGCCCACAAACATGTTGAGCACGAAGAAGCTTACGATGAGCAGGAAGGAGATGAAGTAGAGCAGCATCCAGGGGTTGTGGTTGGGCACGGGCTGCGGGAAGCAGCAGATGGGGCTGAGGCAAGCCGACCACAAGGCACCGAGATAATGAGCCTCTGGGAGCTTCCACAAGTAGACCGGGCTGTAACACCCTCCCTGACTCCCACTGCCCTCAGCTAAACTCCAGCCCTATGCCCTGCCACACACAGGGGCCTCCTGACCTTCCAGCCCTGCTCAGCCCCTCCACCACCTCCTACCACCTATCCTCAACTCACAACTCCCTGAACATGGTGCTCTCTCACCTCAGGCCTGCCCCTGCTGTCCCTCTGCCAACTGGCTCACCCCCTCTCCTCCGCCTGCAGTTGGTTCTAGACACACAAGGCTCTGACCCTCCATGCAGAAGCCAGCCTGGCATCTTCTTCCTGCACAGCAGGGGGTTTTTGAAGCAAATGGCACAATGACTTATGCTACCTAAGCGCAGCTTAACAGTAGAAAATTCAGGCTAGGACGGTGAGGGGTGGGCCATGGCTGACAGAGGGAGACACCCGGGCTGGGGATCCTGCTGATGCCAGTTTTAGACAACCAGGCCCCAGAGATACCTTGTCCCTCCCTCACTGCCCTCTGCACTGGCCCCAGCCCACCCCCACCTGTTGGTCCACAGCGACAGCATCCAGTCCATTGTACATGATGTTCACCCAGCCATCCTTAGAGGCCAGGACAAAGAGCGACATCAGGGCCTGGAAGACACAGGAGGGAGAGGACCTGGTGTGGTAGGTGCAGACAGCTCTCCATTTTTCTGCCCTCAGGAGGCAGAGAGACAAGGAGGCCTTCCCTGAGGATGACAACATACCATTTCTGAGAACCTACTAAGTGCCTGCCATAAACCCTACAGACACTCTTGCAGGTGAGTGAGCACTATACCAGGAGTCCCGGGCTTGGCTCTGAAAATTAATTCGAGAAGATTCATGAGCTCTTGTCCCCTCACCCACAGAATGGAGTTAATGCTTAAGTGCCTGCCAGCTGGGTCTACTGAGACTTTAAACAAGAAGATTCCTGACAAGCATGAGAGGCCCTGCCACAATCACCCAAGCTTGCCTCTAGCACCTGAAAGCAGGAGCTTATGAGAGAAGTCAGGAGCCCTGGGCCCCGCCCAAGCTCTGCCACTCACTGGCTGTGACACGGGGCAATTTCCTCAAATTCTCTGGGCCCCAGCTTCCTTGTCTGTAAATGGCAGTAATTGCCTTCACTAGTGTGAGACTTTTTAAATGGAAGGAATGCCCAGGAAAAACGAGCCAAGGTTCCTACACAGATGGCAGCCCAAAACACACTCATGTCCCCTCAACAGGTCGGCGGGCTGGTCCTGCAGCAATAGCACAGTGCCCTGCACACAGTAGGTACTCAATAAAGGTTTTCAGAGGTAGACAGGAGCAGCAGCGCCATCCTTGCAGAGCCCCAATCCCCAGAGGCTGACCAGAGGTCACACACCCACTCCAGAAGCTCCCTGGTTCAAGCTCACACTGGCTCCTTTGTTGTGGCCCAGGGACCCGGGGCAAGGAAATGGTGTTCTGGGATGGGTCTCCTGCCCCGCAGGCTCGGGCCCTTCTTCCCACCCCGAAGGGCACAGACTCCACCCCTTCCCCTCCAGCTGGGAATGGTGCTGAGGGCTGCCTGGAAAGGCCTCAGGCCCAGGAGGAGGACAGAGCAAGGGACACAGAGGGAGCCCTCGTGGCCAGGCAAGGGCACGAAGCCCTCACATGCCAAGAGGCAAATGTCCCTGGGGGCCCTGGGGTCACAGAGGCCTGAAGCCCAGAGCCTGGGCCCTGGG
Source organism: Mellivora capensis (assembly GCA_004024625.1). Taxonomy (NCBI): domain Eukaryota; kingdom Metazoa; phylum Chordata; class Mammalia; order Carnivora; family Mustelidae; genus Mellivora; species Mellivora capensis. The sequence goes on along the minus strand of PISX010026131.1, from coordinate 19,697 downwards.
AAACACAAAGCTGCCGTCAATTCCCCCTTTACAGAGGAGGGCACCGAAGCACAGACACTGGAACCTTCCTGAATGACCTGGCAAGCAGCCAAAGGCTCTGGGCCACGCTGTAACTCCTCCATATGGGCACTGAGAATACCTTACTTCGAGAACACCTTACTAGGGTGTTAGCCTGGCTTCGAGCAGGCCCAGAATGGGAAAGGGCTGGGGATGCTCCCTGGGAACGGGGCCCTGGGCCTGGCGCTGAGCTCAGGGAGTCAGGAACAAGTTCATAGAATGCCTCCACAGGCTTTCCCTCAGCTTCCCGGAACTTTTTTTTTTTTTAATTCCAAACCTCTTGTTTTATCAACCACCAGTCATTAACAACTTGAAAGGCACTGCTTCTAGAAAATCTGGAGGGGCTAGGGGAGCTCCTGTGTCCCAGCTCCTGACTCCCTTTCCCTGCCCACTCGCTGCTGCCCTAGGGCCCATGGCTCCGCTCCCAGGGGGCATGGTGAGTGGGATCCCTGGTCACGTGAGGGGACAGCTTCAGTGGCATCCAGCCAGGGCATCCCTGGCAGAGGAGTGGGGCACAGGCCCTGGGTCCCACAGACCCGGATCCCGTTCCCTCCTCGTGTGACCTGAGGAAGGCACTTCCTGTCTGATCACACCTATCGGCCCTCAAGCTCTTCTCATCTGGGGCATGACCAGATGGGCCACGCCTGGCAGGCCCCCAGCACAGGGGACCAAGGTCAGACAGGACCTGGGCCAGGGGCCTGCCTGCCCACTGAGGTGGAGAGCAGAGTATATGGCTGCTGGGAGAGGAAATCCACTCTGGACCAGGGGCTTGCTACTCTCTGTTACCACTGCCTGCCTGCTAGACCATCACATTCCCATTTTACAGATGAGGAAACAGAGGCTCAGAGAGCCCACAGCTACAGTAACTGGCGCAAAGCCGGGATTCACACCCAGGTCTGGTTGTCTCTAAAACTCCTGTCCGGGTCCCTGGGGCGGGGAGGTGGAAGCCAGGAACCAGTGTTCACTGAGCCCCCTCCAAACACCTCGCACTCCCAAGACCCGCAGCACTCGGGATCTCTAAGCCTCGCGCTGCCTGTGACGTGAGCTCCCCCCATACCCATTTTGCAGGAGGAAAAAAAACAAGGCCTAGAAAGAAGTCACAGAGTCAGTCCCGGCAGAGCTGGACCAGAGCCTGATCTGTGATCCCGGGATGTTGGCACCAAAGAGCTTGTACCCCCATCCACTGGGGAGCAGGGGGTCAGGGCAGGGGTACGCGGGCAGGGCTCACCTGGCCCAGGTTGTCAAAGTTGTACTTGTGGTGGACCCAGCGGTAATTGGCGGCCACGCAGTCAGAGCGGTTGGTGATGTTGCGGGTGTCCACGCCCAGACAGTGGTAGAACTTGCCCTTGAAGAGCTGGGGGGTTGGGGGGAGGAAGGACCACAGAGTTAGAGGACCAGTCTGCCCAGGCTGGGGATGGGTGGGGGGAGGATGCAAATTGGGAAAGGGACCCGCCCCACAGGGGGCACTTCCTCTGTGTACAACCTGGACCAAGCGCTCAGCACAGCATCTCACCTAGTCCCCCAACATGGGGTTCGGCTGCTCTCAGCCCATCTCACCGATGAGGAGACTGAGGCGCGGTAGGGTTAGGTAATTTTCCCAAAGTCATATGAGGTTTAGGAAGGGGCAGAGTCAGGGCGCCTGGGTGGCTCAATTGGTTAAGCATCTGCCTTCAGCTCAGGTTGTGATCCCAGGGTCCTGGGATCAAGCCCTGCATCGGACTCCTTGCTTGGCAGAAAGCCTGCTTCTCCCTCTCCCACTTCCCCTGCTTGTGTTCCCTCCCTCGCTGTCTCTCTCTCTGTCAAATAAATAAAATCTTAAAAAAAAAAAAAAATGAAGGGGCAGATCCAACATCTGTCTGATTTCTGGGCTCTTCCACAGACCTCAGTCCTGAGAATATGGGCAGGGACTCCACAGGAGAAAGTTGCCTGCATATCTCCAAAGGGGGGAGAAAGAGGTAAAGGGACCCTCTCTAGGGACCCACGCACCCTGCCTGGAAGGGGCAGAGCCACTGTCCACACGGAGGCTGCATCAAGCCCTTCCTCTCGGCAGCCCCAGAGGACACCGGTGACCCGAGGTCCTCTGCAGCTCCAGCCCCAAACCCAGGACCTGGTGAGAAGCCTGGGGATCTCAGCTCAGGACTCAAGACAAGAAAGAGGAAGTTCCCAGCTGCAGCTCAGACCCCAGAGGGCCCAGGTCATTCTAGCCATCACCCTGCTGCACACTTTTATGATGTGCTTCGTTCCTTCTCCCCGTCCAGCCCTAAAGCCCCATCCTATTCCTGGGCTCCAAGCCAAAATTGGAGTTAGCTCAAGGCCCTCCCTGTGTCAGAGCCTCTCCATGGTCTCTACCTCCACAGAAACTGATCCCAACTTCTTTTTCTTTTTCTTTTAATATTTTATTTATTAGGAAGAGAGCACAAGTAGGCAGAGCAGCCGGCAGAGGGAGAGGGGGAAGCAGGCTCTCTGCTGAGCAGGGAGCCCAATGTGGGGCTCAATCCCAGGACCCTGAGATCATGACCTGAGTCAAAGGCAGCCATTTAACTGACTGAGCTACCCATGCACCCCAACTGGCCCCAACTTCTTAGCTGCCATTCCAGGTCTCTCCCACCTTGGCCCAGCCCACCGTCTGGCTCCTGTCTCTGTGCCAGCCCTAGCTCCTGAGCTCACCTCCACACACATGCCCACCCTCCCCTGAAACACCTTCCACCAGCCATGACCTGTGGAATCATTTCCCCTTCAAGGCCCAGTGCCCAGGTCACTTCCTCCAGGATGCTTTTCCTCTTGCCAGCCCAGCCCTGTGTTTCTGTGTAGCTTGGACCCCTGGGATCCCATTTACCCAGGCTTCTTTGCACTCAGACATTTAAGTCTGTGTCCGCCCCTCTCCCTGGACTGGGAGCTTGTGGCTGGCAGGGACATGGGTGCTCTGGCAGGGCCACCTGAGCCCCCAGGTTGGTCAACACAGGTCAAGAGAGTTGAACAGGAACGCGGAGCCCCTTCCCCGACCCCAAAGCTCACCGCAGTGCCTGCCCAGCCTGAGCACCCCTCACCTGCACCCCCAGGATGCCGAAAATGATGAAGAAGGCACAGCAGATGAGGACGATGTTGCCAATGGGCTTGAGGGAAGAGATAAGTGTCTCCACTACCAGCTTCAGACCAGGTGCTCGGCTGATAACCCTGGAGGCAGACGGGGGCCAGGGGCGCCATAAAGCCCATAGCCGTGTCTGGAGAAAGCACCCACTTTTTCCCAGAGTCACTAGGGGAGAGAACCCCAAACCCCAGATCTATATGCACAGCAGTGCGCTATGCCCTAAGCCCGTCCCCTTGGGGTCCACACCACACCATCATCTGGAGACTGAAGGCCAGAGAGGGCAGCGAGCCACCCAGGGACACACGGAAAGTGGGTAGCAGTCCTGGGGGCCACCTCAGTCCCACCTTTCCAGCACCCCCCTCCCACCAGGGTCTCCAGGCTCCTCCCCCAGGAGCAGCATCAACAGCCTGGTCCCTATCCGCACTAATCTGGCTGAGTGGGTAAGGAGGGCCAGAGGGAGGAGTCCACTTAGACCCCAGGAGCTCACTAGGGATTCCCTCATCTGCAGGGGAGGAGTCCTCACCGCAGAGGGCGTAGGGTGCGCAGGAGCCGCAGGACCCGAAGGACCCCTAGGATCTTGGCTCCCCCGGCTGAGGCCACGGAAACCACAATGTCGATGATGGACACGAAGACGAGAAAGCCGTCCAGCACGTTCCAGCTACTGCGCAGGTATGCCTGCTCACCAAAGTAGAGGCCCAGCGAGACCACCTGGGGGCGGGGCGATGGGCGGAGTCAGCCGGATGGCGCTTGGGGGGGACGGGGTGTGGCCAGCCTCTGCGAGGGGGCGGGGCAAGGTCAGGTGGGACATGTGGGGACCAGTCCCGCAGAGGTCAGGGCGGATGGTCTGATGGGACACATGCCCCACCGCCCCCTGAAACAGGCCCAGCGGGCCACCCCGTTCCCCCTCCCCCCACATCTGGCTAACCCAACTCAAAGCCAAGCGCTCTGGGAAGCAGCCGGGAGGGAGCCCTTCCCCCCTGCCCCACACCCCGCCCCACACCTGCAGCAAGTACCTGCATTACACCTTCAACGTTTCCCTACATTAGCCTTTCACGGGGGATGTGAGCTCCTGAAGAGTAAGGACGTGGCTGACCCCCTCTGAGTCCCTGGAGCCCAACCTAAGGGCTGGCACCTAGCAGGGATGGGCCTCCAGGGCCTCGGGTGGAATGTGGCTGAGGGGCAGGTGAGTGACAAGCTTTCAGAGAGGCTGGCCCAGAGCCAGGGGTCCCAAGCCGGGGGTGGGAGAGGGTCCCAGGTGAAGCCCGTAGCTACCTTCAGTGTCATCTCGCCTACAAAGATAGCTGTGAAGATGTAGTTCGACACAGTGAGGAAGATCCGTTCCTGAAAGAAGAGAGCTCTCGTGGGCCCAGGGGCTCCCAGAACCGCCCTGCCACCTGGTCAGCCTCTTCCCTTCAGCCAAGGGCCACAGTCTTAGGAGACATCCACCTCCCCAGAGGCGAGCTCCTACCACATGTCTCTCCATGGGGCTTGGTATTGGGCCTGGCTGAGCTCTCCTAGCCCCTTGAGCCCGGCACAATGTCCCAGGGCAGGCCCTGGTGGCCTGCCCCTCTGCCTTGTCCCTTTCCCTGCCGGAAGGCTGTAGCCACTCACGGTGCTGCCAGCCTCGATCTGGGGCCTCTCCAGGGCGATGGTGATGCAGTTGAGAAAGATGAAAGCCAGGACGACATAGTCGAAGAGCTTGTGGGCAATGATGGTCTGACACAGGACCCGGAACCTGGGTGGGGTGGGCAGGGCACCACGTGAGTGTCAGTTTGCCCCACGCCCCAGCCAGGAAAAAAGGCAGCGGTCCCGGGCACACACGAGGACTAGGACAGCCTAGAGAAGTTGACGTCTCTCTTCTCTGGTCTTCGTGTATGCTCTGGGTGCCCACTTGAAGCTGCCTCCCCTGAGCACGCAGCAAAAACTGGCACCACAGAACAAAGGGCATCCCCCTTGCCCTGGCACTCAGGCCCTCCAAACACGGGTGCAAATCTCTGAGCCCAAACTCCCAGCCACTTGGACACACATGGCCTGATACCCTCCCCTTCTGCCCCCAGGCATTCCCTCAGACTGCTCCCTCTCCCTGGACCAGTCTCTACGTCTTCACAACCCTTGCTTCACCTACTGGAATGCTAGCTGCCTCCAACACCCAGCGCACAGCCTCCTCCTCCAGGAGGCCTACTGATGCCCCCCACCCTGGGGAGCACTCCAGGTGACTTGAGGATTTGTCCAACCTGGTGCCAGCACAGGAGTGGCCTAGACTAGGGATAATAGGACACCTAGATCCTCCCCCTTGCCTGCAGACCCTACACATTGGACCACAACGGCCCTCTAAGATATGGAAGACCCTCCACCACTAGCTTTGCCTGGCTTGGCAGAAATCTCTCCCTCCCAGACATGCCAACCCCCTACTCTAACCTCACAGCAAGCCTGGCCTTGCGCACCTGTTCTCGGGAGAGAAGAGGTAGACAGACCAGTCCTCGCGGACCTCGCACCAGTTCGGCTTATAGACGTCGATCATCTTACGGACGCGGAAACACAGGGTCTGGCAAGGCGAGGACGGAGCGCAGACGGGTCAGCGCTGCGCAGAGCTGCCCATCGCCGCCCACCCCAGCCATAAACTAGACTGGGGCCCCTGGATGACCTGCGAACTGTCCCAGACCAGGCAAGGGGGGCTTCTCTCCCAGCCCCGGGGGGGGGGGGAGGGGGGAGCAGTGCCGGCCTGCCCCCAGCATGCTCTCCTGCATGCTCTCCTGCGGTGGGGTCCCCCGCTAGCCCCGCCCCCGGCTCCGGGCCCGCCCCCGGGCCCGCCCCCCGGCCCCGCCCCCACTCACGTAGTCGATCTCCTCCTCGTCCTCCCCGCGATCCCGGCGGTCGTCCATCTTGGTAAAGACGTCCTTGGCGATGCTGGGCATCCTGCCATTGCAGTCTTCGTGCCCGGGGGCCGGGCCCACCGCCCGCCAGGCCGCCCGGGGGTGGGCGCCCACGGCAGGCACCAGCTCGGCCAGGTCCATCGAGTCTCTGGTGTCGAGGGACAGCGTCCGGCGGTGGTGGCGGTGCCGGTGCCCCGGGTGGGGGCCGTGGTGCGCGTGGTGGGCGTGCGGGGCATGCGGCGGCGCGGCGCGCGGCGGCCCCTCGTCCCTGGCGCCCTCGCAGGCCCGGGGGCCGCCGCCACGCTCGGCCGAGAGCAGCGACTCGTGCTCGGCCGACAGCGGCTTGTGCTTGAGGCTGTTCCAGCTGGAGCGGCGGCTGGCCCAGGCTCCGCTGCGGCCCCACGGCCCGTAGTAGGAGCTCCGGGAGCTGGACTGGAAGGAAGCCACCACCCACACAAGCCACTGCGGTGACTGAAGGCAGCCCGCACACCCGCTGAGGCCCTAAGAGGGCCACCGGCCTGGCGAGTGGGTGACAGAACAGGATAGGCCCCAGGGGTCCTCTCCCTGCCCGGCTCTCACTCTTGGACATGGGGGCACCTCTAGGATGTGGCTACATCTCCTCCTGCCCCCTCATTTCCCCCGAGGAAGCTAGAGCACCTTAGGGTGGTCTTCTAATTGCACAGGTAAGGAAAAAAGGTTCAGAGAGGGCTGTAACTTGCTCGTGGTCACACAGCTTGAAAATGGCAGAGGCCAGATTTGGAATTCTGATATGCCTGACCCCAAAGCCCAGCTCTTTACCCTACACACTGCAGCCAAGATAAAAACTCTCCTAAGGGACCTACTGGCACTACTCATTCATTCATTCATTCATTCATTCTTTGTTGCCAAGTCCTACTCTGGCACTGGGCACCCAGGAATGCAACAGACATGGTCCCTGCCTGGTTCTAGCTAGGGAGTCTGGTCCCCTAAACCTGGGTACCAGCCTGAGGCTGGACTGACAGGCATTTCTCCCCAGGGTCCCTCACCACATGCCCCAGCAGGGAGCACCCATCCAGAGCACCCCACAAGGACTCACCAGGGAGCGCTGGTCATAGCTCATTCTGCCCAGTGACATGACACTGCTCTTGCGGGAGCCCAGGGCCACCAGGACAGGGTCTGGCTGCAGCGAGAGGCGGGGGGCGGGTGCTGCAGCTCCAGCGGGGCCCAGATGTCCACCCAGCGGGAGACTGGGGTCCAGGTGCCCATTGGGGGTCATGGGGATCGGGCAGAGCTTAGGATCTGGAGGGGTGAGATGGAGACAGAAGGGGGACAAACAAAGAACAAGAGCAAATAGTCTTCCTGGGGAGAGCTCCTCCACCTTCTGGGTTGGACCGTAAGTCATGTGCCTCTCTTCCACCCTTCCTAGAGAGCGGTCAGCTTGCTTTTTTTTCTTTAAGTATAGTTAACATACAGTGTTTCTTAGTTTGAGGTGTATAATACAAGTGACTCAACAATTCTATACATTGTTCCTCAGAGCTTGTCATGTCAGCTTTTTTTTTTTTAAAGATGTTATTTATTTATTTGACAGAGATCACAAATAGGCAGAGAGGCAGGGGGGGTGGGGGAAGCAGGCTCGATCCAGGACCCTGGGATCATGAGCTGAGCCGAAGGTAGAGGGTTTAACCCATTAAGCCACCCGGGTGCCCCTAGCTTTCTTTCTTTCTTTTTTTTTTTTTTTTTTTTAAAGAATGGACTCTTAAGTCCTCTTTTCTATTAAGTTGTATTTTCTTTTTTTTTTCTAAGATTTTATTTACTTATTTGACAGAGAAAGATAAAGCAAGAGAGGGAACAGAAGCAGGGGGAATGGGAGAGGGAGAAGCAGGCCTCCCGCTGAGCAGGGAGCCGGATGTGGGGCTCGACCCCAGGACCCTGGGATCATGACCTGAGCAGACGCTTAACCACTGAGCCACCCAGGCACCCCATGTCAGCTTTCTTTCTGGATGAGCAGATCCTTTGTCTCCTGTGTTCAGCACCAGCCCCAAGCTTCACCCAGCCTGGGAACCTCACTCCTGGGCCCACTTCAGGAAGCAAAGACGGTCCAGCCCAATTACCAAGGAGGACACTGGCTCAGGGTGGGGGAGGCTTCCTTCCAAGCTGCCCAGTGATACCAACAGGACCAGAACCCAGGTGTTCTGAGGTCCAAGTCTTCCTAACAGGCATGCTGTGGACGGGTTTGGGTGAACTGCAGCTCCCTCCGTGGCTAGAATTCAGGAGGGCTATGAATGTCACTGACCTCTTTTGAGGCATTTGTGTGTTTCTTTCCATTGTGAATGTGAATTAACCACAGAGAATTAAGAGTCCAGGAGCTTGAGGTTGAGGGGAAACCCGACGCCATGCCCTTCGCCCACCTGTATCACTGGGGAAGGATCCTGGTCCCCTAGGTGCCAGTGGAGACTTGCTTACCTGCGCCACCATCCAGGCCTTCCTGAAGCTTGTCAAACTCCTCCATGTTGGATGAGCTCTGGTCCTCGTCTGAGTAGGAGCGATTGGCATCACCCTGGGAGACCATCCCTCTTGTTGGAATGCAGGTTGGCTCAGCCCGTCCCTCCCTCCTGAATTTTTCACCCCCATTTTACAGATAGGGGAAACTGAGGCCCAGAAAAGGAAAGTGAGAAGCTCACAAGGCCATAAATGCACATCTGCCTGACTGCAGGTATCCCCTGAGCCTCAGAGAAGGGAGGAGGCAGGATCCAGACCTTAGGGGCTTTCGAATTTCAGAAATGAAGAGACCTAGTCCTACACCCCTAGGGGAAAGGCAGGGATCTGAGAGGCAGCCTCCATTTGCATGCTTCCTATGATAGGAAGCTCACCACCTAATTGGCAACCCCCTCCTTGGGACCTTGTTACTTGATAGATGTTTGAGTTGCAGACCCCCCCACACCCAGTGTGGGCCCCAGGGGGTGCTGCCTCTGCCAGGGCTGCAGTCACCTCTGCCTGGAAGCCCTCCACCAGGATGGCCACCAGGAGGTTGAAGAGCACATAGTTGCCGAAGGTCATGAGGGCGACAAAGTAGAGGGAGGCCCAGGGGGAGGTGGAGGCCATGCCATTGTAGAGGACAACGTTCCAGTCCTCCTGGGTGAGGATCTGCGGGGGAAGTGGGAAGACAGCTCAGCCCAAGGGCACCCCCAAGCCCCAGCCCAGCCCGGGGGGGCAGATGGAATCCACCAGGTGGCAGAGCTGCATGGGTGAAGAAACAGTCTCGGAGGAGAATCCCAAGGTGCCTAAGTCTTGGGCAGGAGTGGAGGGGCAGGGACAGACCCTAGGCGGTCACTTCAGCTCCCAGAGCCCATGCAGTGCCAGCCCAACCTGGCACCAGGACCTGTCTGCTGGAGGCCAGAACTGAGGGGCCTCCCTGGCGGGTCACCCTTCTTCTCTGGATTCTCCGAGGGGCCACCTCTGAAAAAACCACCCAAGCAGCGGTCCTGGGAGAAACACCTTCCACCAACACACACAGGAAGACCTGCGGTCACTCACCTGGAACACCGTGACGATGGCCCAGAGTAGGGAGTCAAAGTTCTTCCTGTCGGGGACAGTGTCTCCCGTGTCTGTGCGGAGGCTGAATTTGCAGCCAAAGATGTGCATCCCAAGGATACTGGGGGAGGAACGGAGGTGGCTCAAGGGACCCGCCCACCTTGTTTAATTCTCAGAACCCCCCGTAAGACGGCGGGAAGGGCAGCACTGGCTCCATTTTACAGAGGTGAACACTGAGCCTCAGCGGGCAAAGACTCGCCCCAAGCCATCAGAGATGAAGCGATGGTGTCAGGATTCACACCCAGGTCCAGGGTGCTGCCCGGAGAAGCTCGGCCAGCCGTGCTCCCGCAGCCTCCTGCGCGTGGGGGTCCGGGGTGGGCGGGGCTCACCTGAAGGTGCTCCCCCAGCCTCCTGCTCCTGCGTAGGTGGGTGGGGCTTACCTGAAGATGAAGATGAAGAGCATGAGCAGCATGCAGAAGGTGGCCACGTTGTCCATGGTCTTCATGAGCACCACCAGCTGGCGCCGCAGCGCAGGCATGAAGCGCACCAGCTTCAACACCCGCAACAGCCGGAAGGTCCGAAGCACCGACAGCCCGCCATCCGCCTGCCCCACGATCTCCCAGATGCTGGGAGGGGGTGAGCAGGGGGGGCGGGGGAGAGAGGCAGGAGGGTTCAGCAGAGGGCGGGTTGGGGTGGGGAGGAAGGCAGAGGGAGGACGGAGAGACGGAGAGCTTCCATTCATTCATTCGTCCATCCCACAAATAACACGTTTCACAGGTCACTGCTGCTGCGGGGTATGCTCTAAGTCAGGGGCTCTTGACCTGGAGTCCGTGGACACCCCCCCCCCCACAAGAAGTCTAGGGCTAGAAGTCAGGAGGTCTACCCACTGACCTCTTTTTGAGATTTAACATTCTTTTGGTTATGAATGTAAACAAGCCACAGAGAACCAGCAGTCCCTTTGATTTTCGGGGCGGTCAAAATCGCTGATAATTTTCTATCTTATAACTGTTGATGTACATATCTCCAAATATTACTGATACTCATGCTTTCTTGGGAACAACGGTAGTCACGAGATCCACCGCTAGATCTTACTATTTCATGCATTAATCTAGAAGCGCATAGATTACTGAGTGACAGATGTTTAAATATTTAATAACTGTGTTTGGGTGTAATTGATTTCCTTTGTGTTCTTACACGCTTTGTTTCCCGGCTGGGGGTGGGTGCCTAAAAACCCCTCTCCTCCCCACTCTGGGCCTGTGGGCCTACAGCCTGCAGTGGCGGGGGGTGGGGGGCAGCACCTGATGATCACAATGATGCTGTCAAAAATGTTGTAAGGGTTGCGCAGGTAGTCGAAGAGCCCGAAGGCAGCCAGCTTCAGGAGCATCTCCAGGGCGAACATGCTGGTGAAGACCACGTTGCAGATCTCCAGGATGTTGGTCAGCTCCTCAGGCTGTGGAGGCATTGAGATAGAGGACAGGGACCCTGTGAGGTCAGAGCACAACCACGGATCCTCTCTGGATGCTCGGGGGCCCAGGACCCCCAGGGAGATGGGGCAGAATCCTTGCTGGAGCACAGTGGCCTTGAGAATCTTACAGGGGGGCTGGCCCTCTGCTGCTGCCCTGAGAGTCCACCAAGGGGATGGGACACCGCCGGGCTGACCTTCCACACATTCGGAAATGATGCTGGTACCGTGTGCACTGAGGGAGCTATGGGACACCCATTTTACAGATGAGGAAACAGGCCCAGAAGCTGACTCAAGGTCACATGGCTTGATGCAGAGCAAGGCAAGAAGACAGGCCGGTCATTGCTAGAGAGTCCCTGTCTGCCCATGACCCCACTTAGGAAGCACTTACCATGTGCAGGACCTGTCCTTTGAACTTTACAGGACTCGTGTCACTTAATCCCACACAAGAGCCCATTTCTCAGAGGAGGAAGCAGGTTCAGAGAAGGCCAAGCCCCCTGCCTTGGACTGTGGAGCAGGTAAGGAGCAGAGCCAAGATGTGAACTCAGGCAGCCCGGCTCCAAGGCTCCCGCCCTTCACCCCTGCCTGTGCAGACCTCCCTCCAGAGCCCTCCCCATGCTTCCCTTCCCCGGCAATGGTCAGCTCAGGATTGTGGGTGGCTGGAGAGCACTGTGGCCCCTGTGAAGAAGAGACAGAGACCGGGCACCTACTGGGTTCCACGACGGCTCTTTCCTGTACTTCATACACTTCTCAGCGGAAGACACTAGAACCCGGGGAGGTCAGGGGTTAGAGTCACTAGCTGGTCAGAAGGCGACTAGTACCCCTGGCCGGACAGCCACCCTCTGAGCCCAGACATGATTACCTCCTGGTTTTTAGCAACAGGTGACACCCAAGAAATGGAAACACGTGAGCAACGCTGGTGTATAAAACAGGCCACCCTCTGGGCCATGACTAGGGGCCAGGGTCCCAGGGGCTTCCGCCGCTACCCCCCCCACCTCAGTTTCTTCATCCATAAAACAACGGCGTGAAATAAGACAACATTCACTCCGGCCCTCTCCGCTAAGTGCCACACAGGGCTCCGGCCCCTCTTCCACGAGCCCTCTAGCACCATGAAGTGTCTGGTTTCTTCTCATCACCAAGCCACGATGCTCCTGCCTGAACCACAAAAAAGGGAAGGGCCACCACGTAGGCCTGACCACGTGCCCACACTGAGCCCGATACCCAACACAATTACTGACCCCTCTGACAACGTGCAAGGCCGCTGGCGTCTCTGGTTCACAGAGAAGGACACGGAGGCTCCAAGGAGTGCCCCGACTTGCTCTGAGGCCCCCAGCCGGGATGCGCCAGAGCCACGGAATCACGCCCCAAACGGTTCTTCCCGGACACCCACACACAGCCCCCCAGAACCCATCCAGCCATGCCTTCACACGCCCCCATGGTTCACACCCTCCACAGGTCCACTGAGCGGTCACTAACGGGCTGGGCACGTGCGCGTGCGCTCTCCAGGGCGGCCGGGGGCGGGGGGGGGGTGTCCATTGTCCCTGCCCCCAGCAAGCAGAGCCCAACACCCAAGCTGACAAACAGAGAAAAGCTGAGGGTGCCTTGAGGCAGTGGCGATCCTGCAGTCAGGGGCAGCTTCCTGGAGGAAGGGACCTCTCTGCAGAGACCCCAAAGCTGAGAGGGGGAGCCCAGTGACAGGGAGGAGAAGAGACGGGCTCCAGGCTGAGAGGACAGCTCGAGCGAGAGTGGGATGTGAGAGAGAGCACCGTCCACTGGCGTCCCCATCCCCCAGCCCAGCCCCTCCACCAGGTGCCAGGGTGACAGGGTGCTTCTCTAGCCTGACTCTGAATCCATTTGAGTTAAAAGGAGAAGAGCGGGGGAGGGGGGGGGATGCACAAAACCGCCCACTTGCAACCAGTGCTTGGGAAAACTAATAAAACTGCCAGGTCCTCTCAAGCCCGGAGAAAAGGCGAAGGCCCCACTTCCAACTGTAATTACATTGGACTCGTAAAACGACCCCAAAAGAGGACTGGGACCCAGCGTAGGGCCCTGGGTGGGGAGAGGCTGGGCCCAGATGCTGCTCGGAGACACCAATTTCCCAGCCTGCCAGAACGACGGCGGCAGCAGAGATGGAAAACGGGGCCGCCGACAGTCCAACAGTCCGTAATGAGGGTCAGCCCGCTCTGGGCCCCACAATGCCCCCCACACACACTCCCGCCCCGTAACCGCCACTCTCAGGGAAAGGTCACCCGCTCGCCCCCCGCCCCCCCAATCACAGCAGCTGTTTCTCTAGTCCAGCACACACCTGTTAATCTTTCTCTAATGGACCATCCATCACTCCCGCAAGCATTTTTCTGGGAGAGAGACAGGGAGCGAAGACAGATGGATGAACACAGATTCTTCTGTATGATGAGATGAAGGGGGAGGGTGTGTGGACGGGGGCAACTGTGAGGGAGATGGACGGACAGACAAATAGGGACACGGGAGTGAGAGGCAAAGGTGGGGTGAGGAGACAGGAAGAAAAACACATGTGAAAACATAATGAAGGCCCAAGAGCAGGACCTTGCGGGAGTGGGTGAGAGGGCCAGAAACATGAGAGGCAGCAGGCAGACAGACCGTGGGGCAGGGGCGGCAGAGGCCCACCCAGTGGAAGAGGGAGGCGAGAAAGGGCGGAAACCATGTTGGGCTGGAGGCAGGAGGGTGAAGGGCAGATTAGGAGGAGCTGCAAACTGGAGGCCCAAAGTGGAGGGAGAGGGACAGGGGCCTCGCTCCTCCTGACCCAACGCCATGGAGGCATGAGGCCACCCAGCCTCTGGCCGTTTCTGCAGGAGTAAATAAGGTTCTGCTGGGCAGGGGCCCCTCCAATGTCTGCAGGAAGCCGTGGACCCCAGTGCCATCCCATGGTAATGATGGCAGCTGGTATTAAGGGTCTCCCCTCCCCCAGTTGGCGCCGAGCACTTCCCTCAAATTATCTCATCTAGATCCCAAACGTTACCCCACAGTATCCCCATCTCATAGACGGGAACACTGAGGCTCAGAGGGAAGTGACGACTCAGGGCCAGGGCCAGGAAGTGGTGGAATCAGATCTTAATCTGAATCAGAGGAATTCTCCCTCTGGCCTGTCCCCTCCCATGGCCCTGACAGCTTCAACTCCCCCACTTTTCTGACTTGAGGCTCCAGCTCAGTATACAGACATGTCACTGCCCTCCTCACAAGCCTTCTGTAACTCCCCACTGCCCTGAGGACAAACCCTGCCCGAAGACACTTTATGAATGGACAGAACTCCCAGCCTCCTGGGCTGTCTCTTGCCCTTCATGCACATCCTCCTTGAGGACTCCGGGCCCTTTGGGGGAATGCCTGTGCTCCTGGTCCCTGTACCTGTCCCTCTGAAGAACTCCTCATCAACCTTCAGGATCCATCTCCAGGGCCACTGCCTCTGGGAAGCCTTCCATGACTGCAGCCCATGTAGGCTCTCTCCCTTAAGTCCCCACAGAGCTGAAATATTAGGCACCAAGCCAGCCCGTTCTCCTCTTCCCAGAGTCATGCCAGACTGGCTGCAGCTGGGAAAATAAAGATTGCTTTGAGCCATCCACTGATCTGGAGGCCTTGAATGCCATCCCCTAGGAGCAGGGGTCAGTGGACCTACCCTAGCCTGCCCTGGGAGCTTGCATGCACCCCGGCCCTGCTGCCTGGTCAAAGTAACCCTCTGTTTCTTCTTGTCCAACTTGATGACCATCCTTCAGTTCCCAGACAGGATGGGGCTGAGAGCAGCCTTGCCCAGCTTGAGAAGAGTCGTGCACCGGGGCAGGTGAGTGCCAGGACAGGGAGAAGTTGCCACCGGAGCCCGGCCTCCCCACCCAGGCCTCCCCAGTGCCTCCTGTCCTCTTCACGGAGCCTCCGCCTCTGCCTGAGCACCCTGGAGCCTTGCTCTGACAGCTGCTTACCAGGTCACCAGGCAAGCCTCAGTTTCGCCACCTGCCCAGTGGACTAAGACACCGGCCTTGCCTGCCCCATAGGGCTGCCATGAGGATCACAAGGAATGTGACAACACAGGACAGCGGCTGATGATGGAGGGGTCTGGGCCCCCCAGCTAACCCCACCCACCTGCTCGTCGTGTAGCCTCCGTCATAGACCACTCGGGGCCTCCCCTCTCTTCCCTTGGGCTACTCGGGAGAGCAGACTTGAGCTCTATCTGACCACCTCATGGGTCACAAGCAGGCCCCTCCCTGGATGACCCCCTTTTACCGGTCACCTCCTCCCAAGCCAGTCCCTACAAAGAACAGCATCTTTGCCCATGAGGAACCTGGGGATGTCGGCGTCCCTTGTGATTGGGGCAGACATGGCCACCTAAAGGCCAGGGGCACCCACAACCTTACCTCTCGTGGGAGCACCTGTGACTACAGAGGCAGGGGTGGCAGCCGGAGCAGGAGAGCAGCGCACAGGCTTTGCCCCATTCTCACTCCCTAGCACCCCCACGACCCTGCCAGCCTCCCTGCCAGGCCCCCGCGATGCCTCCCCGCCGCAGTCACCACCCCTGCAGGAAAGGGGCCGTGCGTCTTCGCCCGCCTTCTCCAGCTCCTGCCCGCTCTCCCCGCCTCCCAGCGGCCCTGGGCCACCTCTCTGTGCAGACACCACCTCAGACAGGGCTGCTCAGAATAAACACGGGGGCGGACCATTTCCCGCCAAGCGACGTCTGGGAGCCGAGGGGAGCGGAGCGAACCCGCCAGCAGGCCCGCAGCAGGCCCCGCGCGGAGCTGGGGGGAACAATGCCTGCCACTCAGGGCAGCTTTAAAAAGAACATTTTAAAAAATTCTCCCTCCCCCTCACTTTTTATTTAATTAATTAATTTTTCCAGGCTCCAGACAGCAGGAGGTAACCTCACCGCAAGGGCATTGATGGGAGGCTCAGACAGAAGATTCCTAAACGATTGCAAATCGATGAGAACCTACCGTGTGCCGGGCTTCTTCCTAGTCAACCCGCCCGGCCCCTCTGTGATGAGGGTCCGTGTGCCCATATCCAGATGGAGCCGCCGGCTCGGGGAGGCCAAGGGACTTGCCCAAGGGCCCCAGCTGGCCAGTCACAGAACCAGGGAAGGTGCCAGGTGGGGAATAGGTGCAGGTGGCAGGGGAGGTGTGTGGGGTAGAAGCGGGGCCTCTGGGTAGGGGCGAGGCTGTGACCCAGAGAACCCAACAACAGGCCTCTGACAAAGTGCCCTGATCCGCAGCGCATGCCGATCTCTATGGTGTAAATACTCTCACCACAGCCAAGTTTAAGCTACCAACTGTTTAAAAACAAGCTTCCGACATTCCTAAGTGTTAGAAAATTGGCTCTCGCAAGCTGCTTCTCCCAAGCCCCAGCGGGAACGGGGCCCAGGCTCCACTGCGGCAGCAGCGCCGTGACAAGCCCTCTCGGTGCCACCGGCTCAGAAAGGAGAGCCAACGCCCCAACATCACCTGGTCCCCCGTGGGCCCCCCCCCAGGACCGCTGGCCCAGCCAGGCTCCTGCCCCCCCTGGCAGGCCAAGGCCAGGAAAAGGCCAGAAGTCTAAGCCCAAGGCGAGGGAGCTCTGGGCTGCCTGTCTACCCAGCTTCACCCTGCCGAGAGCCGTCCCCGCCCAGTCCCCCCCAGAGGCCTTTTTAATTAAGCCGGAATGGCTGGCAAGCCAGCAGCTCCAAACTGTGTGTCGCTGCAGCCCCAGGGGCCGCATTTCAGTAAATTGAATGAAGCCAAGGCTTGTCGAGCTAATGAAGAGGGAAATGAGTGTGTGGCCCACCACGGGGCATGGAGGGCGGGTGGAGGGCTGCCACGGAAAGAGGGCGGCATGGAAGCCAAGGGGGACTTCGTTCTAAGCCCGTGGGGGTGACGTTCTTGCCACAGTAAGATGTGGGTGCAGATATGACCCCTCACTGGCTGTGGGACCTAAGGTCAGTGAAACATCCCCTCCCTAGGCCTCAGGGTCACTAGCTAACAAATGGGGTGCCCTCACAGGTCTGGCGCACAGGTCAAGGGAGGGTACACACCCAGGGGCTGGGGGAACTAGAAAACAGTGTTGGTTTTTTGTTTTTTGTTTTTTCAAATAGGGCCAGGACTGGACTTGTCATGAAGGCTGTCACCCCAGGGTATGACCTATGTCCTGGAGATATGTGCTAAGCCTTCCATCCTGTGTCCCTACAAGTAGCCTCTTATCTCTTAACGTACCCTCCCTGAGCTCCTGCCACCTCTTCCATGTGTTCTACCTCCTTAGGACCCTGTCTCCAAATTCCTCTCACCCCCAAAGCCCCAGGAGTATCCCCGAGGGCCCAAGGGGCCTGGGACACACCATTCGACTTGGCCAACACTCGCTCTGCCCTCTCTGCACCCAGCGCTGAGGACAGAAGAAACCACGGGGCTGGCAGAGGAGAGAGACAGGGGACAGTCTTTGCAAGGCAACATCGGGGCCACGCTCAGTGCCTTGGGGTGGTGTGGACGGTGGACTAAGTGGGGGGTATCGGGAACAGGAGGATGCCCCACCAGCTGAAGACACTGCCCACAGAGGAGCCGTGGCTGTCAGAGGAAAGGTCTGGATTTTGTGCCAAGGGCAATGGGGAGCTATGGCAGTTCGGGGCAGGAGAGAGCCCAGACTTGGGAAAGATCACTCTAGCTGTCTGGTGGAGAATGGACAGGAGGGCTCACGGGGAAATTGACGACCAGAAGTCAGGTTTGGCAGGGACTGACAGGAAGGGCTGTGGGTGCCCGGGGTCCAGGCTGAGCTGCTCAGGAGAAAGGAGCTGGATCTGAGCCCCGCAGTCCCGGGACTCGGGACTCGTGTGGCTCCCCTCGCTCACTCGCTCACCCCCTGCGCAGACCCCCAGAGCTTCTCCCTCCCTCTGGGCTGGGCCCCCCAGGCTCGGCACTGAGGCCACAGGGATGACCTGGACCTAGTCCCTGTTGGGCGGGAGACAGACACACAGGGGGCGTTCCACACGCCGGGCTGCATGGGTGCAGCTTGGGCACAGGCACCCGGCCCTCCCTCCCCACCTGTGCCCAGCCCCGCACCCGGCACCCACGCCCACTGGCCTGCTCGTGGTGCTCGATGCCCATGCTGACGGTGTTGACCAGGATGGCCATCATGATGCCCCGGTTGAAGTACTTGCTGTCCACGATGCCTCGGAGCTTGGCTCGAGTCTCCCGCCACACATCCCCGCACAGCCGGGTGGCCCCGGCCGCCCGTTCCTCCTCGTCCTCCTTCCCCAGCCCTGAGGAGGCCCCATCCTCGCTGCTCCGGGCTCCGTCCTCATCGGCCTCCTCCGAGCCACCACCAGAGCCACCAGAGCCCGAGCCCTCCTGGCCCGAGTCGGTGCTGCCCAGGCCCGAGGGCCGGCGGCTCGCCTCATGCTGGCAGCGGGGGCAGCTGGCGGGGTCGGAGGCCAGCGTGGCGGAGATGGGCTGCACCAGCGCGTGGGGCGTCGGGTCCAGCGGACTGTGCTGAGGGCACAGCTCTGCAAGGCAAACACAAGGCAGGGGTGTTGTTGCCTCGGGTCACGCAGGTCAGAGAGTCTCAGAGGCACAGTCCCTGCCCACACCAGGCCTGAGCCTGACCCTGGGACACAGCCCTGTGTGTATGCCTCAGGCTCCAGGGCTCCAGGCCCTGCCTGGGACTCGCCGAGCCCAGCAGGAGACCACGGGGCCTATGGCTCCTGGGGGATCAGCTTCAGCTCTCTGGGATTTGTCTGCCCCTGTGTAAAGCCAGGACTCGGAGCGCCTCCTTGCAGGGCTGTGGGGAGGGTTCAACAGTGCTGCGTGTGGTGTGTCTGGAACCGTGCCTGGGGCACATGTGCCTGTTACCCATCCTTGTTCCATCATTCTCTGGCCCGAGGCCCAGCCCTCCCACCGTCCTGCTTGCTGACATCGGAGCTGGGGAAATGGCTGAGGAACAGCTTCTAGAAGAGCCAAGCTGGTATGGAAGATGGACGCCCTTCAGGGGGAGCCCAGGTGGCCTGTCCATTGTCCATTGTCCCACCCTTATGTGGGGCTTGTGTCCCAGGGAAGGAAGGAGGCCAGAGCCCAGGGCAGGAGCAGACCCTTGCTCTTGCTCTAGAAACCGCCTGAGACTTCTCTCCTCACAAGCTGAGAGTCGGGCTGGCTCCTGGGGGAGAAGGCACAGCAGGGAGTGGGGCACAGAAGTTTCCATCCCCTTTGCCGCCCCAGGGAGAGTTTCAGAAGCCTGGGCCAGTCATGGGCCAGAGTTCTGTGACCCGTGAACCCTTTCAAACGGGTGTCAGGGAGGGAGGTTCTTTCCGGGTGGTTTAGTTTCTTCATGTTTGCCTATATTTTCCTAGAATAAACGTGTTTTGCTTATGTGAGCCATAAATAAATAAATAAATAACATTAAAGGGAAAGAAAAACACGTAATGCCTACCCTTCCTTTCCAGACTTTGCCTCCAAATATCTCCCAACGGCCTGGACGAGGCCCTCGGACACATTCGTCCCCTGGAGCCGGAGTGGGACAGCCAGAATCCCAGGGGTCGGTCCCATCTCAGCCAAGCCCTGCTCGGCCCCACTCGTACGTGGGGCTGGGCCCCTGAAACTTTCTTTCCAGGGAAGGGGAAAGGGAAGGGAGAAGGCACAGAAGCCCCAGGACAGGGGGCAAGTTCTCCCTCCAGACGGCCCCCTGAACTTCCGTCCACACAGGTTCCCTGGGGGAGGACAGCAGCAGGAAGCCCTCCCCA
>PISX010026130.1:9267-25072 GCA_004024625.1 Mellivora capensis | reverse complement strand
CTTGCAATCTGTGAATTACATGCATGTCACCTTGCTTAGACCTCCTAAACGTAATGTGGAAGAGGAGTGACTGTGTGGAGTGAAACTCCTTCAGGCACAATCCCTTCCCTGGCAGTGTCTTCCCAGTGGAAGAAAGAAGATAGAGGAAGGACGGACTCTGGGTAAATTGCCTACTGAGATTTATGTGCATGTTTCTTCCCTGAGACCCCCAAACGTATTATGGCAGGGCACAAACATTGGTCGTTTTTCCTGTCTTCCAAGTCGAAAACGCTTCCAAATTCCGGAGAGAAGTCTCTTCTAGGACAGATTGGCGTGAGTGTTGAGACTATCGAAGGCAGGAAGGTTTTGGAAGTGACTAGGTTGAAAAGATGAAGTGTCGTGTACAGAACCCTAGTTTCATACATCAACGCCAGCGACCATAGAAAGTGTTCACTGAAACGGCTTCAGGCAGACATTCATTCGTGCTAATGTCTTTGCAGTGCAGTAATGAAGATAGGACGAGGACGGTATCTAGGCAAGTTGCATACTGTGAGTTAAGTGCATGGTAGGTCCTTTAGACTTCCAAAGCGTACTTTGGAAGAGCATGACTTTTGTTCATCCCCACTGTGTGCCTAGGTCGAAAACGCTTCAACCGTCGTTGGTGGACTGTGTTTTTAGACAGAGTCGCTAGTGTGTTTATGCGAAAGGAGAATGGAAGCTTTTGGTACTGACTCTGTAGAAAAGGTGACGATGCGCGTATAGAGCCTTAATATCAGACGTTAGTTCAGTGAAACTGCTTCAGGCAGACACCCATGTGTGGCAGTGTCTTCCCAGTGGAAGAAAGAAGATAGAACAAGGACGGACTCGGCGCAACTTGCATACTGAGAATTACATGCATGCTAACTGGCTTAGACCTCCTAAACATAATTTGGAAGAGGAGTGACTGTGTTGAGTGAGACTGCTTCGGGCAGACTCCCATTCCTGGCACTGTCTTCCCAGGGGGGAAAGTAGATAGAACAAGGACGGACTCGCCACAACTTGCATACTGTGAATTACATTCACGCCACCTGGCTTAGACCTCCTAAACATAATTTGGAAGAGGAGTGACTGTGTTGAGTGAGACTGCTTCAGGCAGACTCTCATTCCTGGCAGTGTCCTCCCAGGGGGAGAAAGTAGATAGAACAAGGGCGGCCTCGCCGCAACTTCCATACTGTGAATTACATGCACGCAACCTTCCTGAGACCTCCTAAACGTAATGTGGAAGAGGAGTGACTGTGTGGAGTGAAACTGCTTCAGGCAGAATCCCTTCGGTGACAGTGTCTTCCCAGTGGAAGAAAGAAGATAGAACAAGGACGGCCTCGGCGCAACTTGCATACTGTGAATTACATGCACGTCACCTTGCTTAGACCTCCTAAACGTAATGTGGAAGAGGAGTGACTGTGTGGAGTGAAACTGCTTCAGGCACAATCCCTTCCGTGGCAGTGTCTTCCCAGTCGAAGAAAGAAGATAGAGCAAGGACGGACTTTGGGCAAATTGCCTACTGAGATTTATGTGCATCTTCCATCCCTAAGACCTCACAAACGTATTATGGCAGGGCACAAATATTGGTCATCTTTCCTGTCTTCCCTCTCGAAAGGGCTTCCAAATTCCGGAGAGAAGTCTCCTCTAGGACAGATTCGCGTGAGTGTTGAGACTATCGAAGGAAGGAAGGTTTTGGAAGTGACTAGGTTGAAAAGATGAAGTGTCGTGTACAGAACCCTAGTTTCATACATCAACGCCAGCGACCATAGAAAGTGTTAACTGAAACGGCTTCAGGCAGACACTCATTCTTACTAATGTCTTCGCAGTGGTGGAATGAAGATAGGACGAGGACGGTCTCTACACAAGTTGCATACTGTGAGTTAAGTGCATGGTACGTCCTTAAGACTTCCAAAGCGTACTTTGGAAGATCACGACTTTTGTTCATCCCCACTGTGTGCCTAGGTCGAAAACGCTGCAACCGTCTTGGGGGGGAGTGTGTTTTTAGACAGAGTCGCTAGTGTTTTTATGAGAAAGGAGAATGGAAGCTTTCGATACTGACTCTGTAGAAAAGGTGACGATGCGCGAATAGAGCCCTAATATCAGATGTTTGTTCAGTGAAATTGCTTTAGGCAGACACCCATCTGTGGCAGTGTCTTCCCAGTGGAAGGAAGAAGATAGAACAAGGACGGACTCGGCGCAACTTCCATACTGTGAATTACATGCACGCCACCTTGCTTAGACCTCTTAAACGTAATGTGGAAGAGGACTGACTGTGTGGAGTGAAATTGCTTCAGGCAGAATCCCCTCCCTGGCAGTGTCTTCCCAGTGGAAGAAAGAAGATAGAACAAGGACGGACTCAGCGCAACTTGCATACTGAGAATTACATGCACGTCACCTGGCTTAGACCTCCTAAACAAAATTTGGAAGAGGAGTGACTGTGTTGAGTGAGACTGCTTCGGGCAGACTCCCATTCCTGGCAGTGTCTTCCCAGGGGAGGAAAGTAGATAGAACAAGGACGGCCTCGCCGCAACTTGCATACTGTGAATTACATGCACGTCACCTTGCTTAGACCTCCTAAACGTAATATGGAAGAGGAGTGACTGTGTGGAGTGAAACTGCTTCAGGCACAATCCCTTCCGTGGCAGTGTCCCAGTGGAAGAAAGATGATAGAAGAAGGACGGACTCTGGGCAAATTGCCTACTGAGATTTATGTGCATGTTTCATCCCTAAGACCTCCCAAACGTATTATGGCAGGGCACAAACATTGGTCGTCTTTCCTGTCTTCCAAGTCGAAAACGCTTCCAAATTCCGGAGAGACGTCTCTTCTAGGACAGATTCCCGTGAGTGTTGAGACTATCGAAGGCAGGAAGGTTTTGGAAGTGACTAGGTTGAAAAGATGAAGTGTCGTGTACAGAACCCTAGTTGCATACATCAACGCCAGCAACCATAGAAAGTGTTCACTGAAACGGCTTCAGGCAGACACTCATTATTGCTAATGTCTTCGCAGTGGAGGAATCAAGATAGGACGAGGACGGTCTCTAGGCAAGTTGCATACTGTGAGTTAAGTGCATGGTACGTCCTTTAGACTTCCAAAGCGTACTTTGGAAGAGCACGACTTTTGTTCATCCCCACTGTGTGCCTAGGTCGAAAACGCTTCAACGGTCGTGGGGGGAGTGTGTTTTTAGACAGAGTCGCTAGTGTGTTTATGCAAAAGGAGAATGGAAGCTATTGGTACTGACACTGTAGAAAAGGTGGCGATGCACGTATAGAGCCCTAATATCAGACGTTTGTTCAGTGAAACTGCTTCAGGCAGACACCCATTTGTGGCAGTGTCTTCCCAGTGGAAGAAAGAAGATAGAACAAGGATGGACTCGGCGCAACTTGCATACTGAGGATTACATGCATGCTAACTGGCTTAGACCTCCTAAACATAATTTAGAAGAGGAGTGACTGTGTTGAGTGAGAATACTTCAGGCAGACTCCCATTCCTGGCAGTGTATTCCCAGGGGAAGAAAGTAGATAGAACAAGGACGGCCTCGCCGCAACTTCCATACTGTGAATTACATGCACGCCACCTTGCTGAGACCTCCTAAACGTAATGTGGAAGAGCAGTGACTGTGTGGAGTGAAACTGCTTCAGGCACAATCCCTTCCGTGGCAGTGTCTTCCCCGTGGAAGAAAGCAGATAGAGGAAGGACAGACTCTGGGCAAATTGCCTACTGAGATTTATGCGAATGTTTCATCCCTAAGACCTCCCAAACGTATTATGGCAGGGAACCAACCTTGGTCGTCTTTCCTGTCTTCCAAATCGAAAACGCTTCATATACCGGAGAGAAGTCTCTTCTAGGACAGATTCGCGTGAGTGTTGAGACTATCGAAGGAAGGAAGGTTTTAGAAGTGACTAGGTGGAAACGATGAAGTGTCGTGTACAGAACCCTAGTTTCATACATCAACGCCAGGGACCATAGAAAGTGTGCACTGAAACGGCTTCAGGCAGACACTCATTCGTGCTAATGTCTTCGCAGTGGAGGAATGAAGATAGGACGAGGACGGTCTCTAGGCAAGTGGCATACTATGAGTTAAGTGCATGGTACGTCCTTTAGACTTCCAAAGCGTACTTTGGAAGAGCACGACTTTTGTTCATCCCCACTGTGTGCCTAGATCGAAAACGCTTCAACCGTCGTGGGGGGAGTGTGGTTTTAGACAGACTCGCTAGTGTGTTTATGCGAAAGGAGAATGGAAGCTTTTGGTACTGACTCTGTAGAAAAGGTGACGATTCGCGTATAGAGCCCTAATATAAGACGTTTGTTCAGTGAAACTGCTTCAGGCAGACAACCATTTGTGGCAGTGTCTTCCCAGTGGAAGAAAGAAGATAGAACAAGGACGGACTCGGCACAACTTGCATACTGAGAATTACAAGCATGCTAACTGGCTTAGACCTCCTAAACATAATTTGGAAGAGGAGTGACTATGTTGAGTGAGACTGCTTCAGGCAGACTCCCATTCCTGGCAGTGTCTTCCCAGGGGGAGAAAGTAGATAGAACAAGGACGGACTCGCAGCAACTTGCATACTGTGAATTATATTCACGCCACCTGGCTTAGCCCTCCTAAACATAATTTGGAAGAGGAGTGACTTTGTCGAATGAGACTGCTTCAGGCAGACTCCCATTCCTGGCAGTGTCTTCCCAGGGGAAGAAAGTAGATAGAATGAGGAGAGTCTCGCCGCAACTTCCATACTGTAAATTACATGCACGCCACCTTGCTGAGACCTCCTAAACGTAATGTGGAAGAGGAGTTACTGTGTGGAGTAAAACTGCTTCAGGCAGAATCCCTTCCGTGGCAGTGTCTTCCCAGTGGAAGAAGAAGGTAGAACAAGGACGGACTGGGCGCAACTTGCATACTGAGAATTACATGCACGTCACCTGGCTTAGACCTCCTAAAAAAAATTTGGATGAGGAGTGACTGTGTTGAATGAGACTGCGTCAGGAAGACTCCCATTCCTGGCAGTGTCTTCCCAGTGGAAGAAAGAAGATAGAACAAGGACGGACTCGGGGCAACTTGCATACTGAGTGTTACATGCATTCCCCCTGGCTTAGTCCTCCTAAACAGGATTAGGAAGAGGAGTGACTGTGTTGAGTGAGACTGCTTTGGGCAGACTCCCATTCCTGGCAGTGTCTTCCCAGGGGAAGAAAATAGATAGAACAAGGACGGCCTCCCCACAACTTGCATACTGTGAATTACATGCACGTCACCTTGCTTACACCTCCTAAACGTAATGTGGAAGAGGAGTGACTGTGTGGAGTGAAACTGATTCAGGCAGACACCCATTTGTGGCAGTGTCTTCCCAGTGGATGAAAGAAGATAGAACAAGGACGGACTCGGCGCAACTTGCATACTGAGAATTACATGCACGTCACCTGGCTTAGACCTCCTAAACAAAATTTGGAAGAGGAGTGACTGTGTTGAGTGAGACTGCTTCAGGAAGACTCCCATTCCTGGCAGTGCCTTCCCAGTGGAAAAAAGAACATAGAACAAGGACAGACTCGGGGCAAGTTGCATACTGAGAGTTACATGCATTCCCACTGGCTTAGTCCTCCTAAACAGGATTTGGAAGAGGAGTGACTGTGTTGAGTGAGACTGCTTCGGGCAGACTCCCATTCCTGGCAGTGTCTTCCCAAGGGAGGAAAGTAGATAGAACAAGGACGGCCTCGCCACAACTTGCATACTGTGAATTACATGCACGTCACCTTGCTTAGACCTCCTAAACGTAATTTGGAAGAGGAGTGACTGTGTCGAGTGAGACTGCTTCAGGCAGACTCCCATTCCTGGCAGTGTCTTCCCAGGGGAAGAAAGTAGATAGAACAAGGACAGTCTCGCCGCAACTTCCATACTGTGAATTACATGCACGCCACCTTGCTGAGACCTCCTAAACGTAATGTGGAAGAGGAGTGACTGTCTGGAGTGAAACTGCTTCAGGCACAATCCCTTCTGTGGCAGTGTTTTCCCAGTGGAAGAAAGAAGATAGAGGAAGGACGGACTCTGGGCAAATTGCCTACTGAGATTTATGTGCATGTCTCATCCCTAAGACCTCCCAAACATATTATGGCAGGGCACAAACCTTAGTCGTCTTTCCTGTCTTCCAAGTCGAAAACGCTTCCAAATTCCGCAGAGAAGTCTCTTCTAGGACAGATTCATGTGAGTGTTTAGACTATCGAAGGAAGGAAGGTTTTGGAAGTGACTAGGTTGAAAAGATGAAGTGTCGTGTACAGAACCCTAGTTTCGTACATCAACGCCAGGGACCATAGAAATTGTTCACTGAAACGGCTTCAGGCAGACACTCATTCGTGCTAATGTCTTCGCAGTGGAGGAATGAAGATAGGACGAGGACAGTCTCTAGGCAATTTGCATACTGTGAGTAAAGTGCATGGTTCGTCCTTTAGACTTCCAAAGCGTACTTTGGAAGAGCACGACTTTTGTCATCCCCACTGTGTGCCTAGGTCGAAAACGCTTCAACCGTCGTGGGGGGAGTGTTATTTTTTTAGACAGAGTCACTAGTGTGTTTATGCGAAAGGAGAATGGAAGCTTCTGGTACTGACTCTGTAGAAAAGGTGACGATGCGCGTATAGAGGCCTAATATCAGACGTTTGTTCATTGAAACTGCTTCAGGCAGACACCCATTTGTGGCAGTGTCTTCCCAGTGGAAGAAAGAAGATAGAACAAGGACGGACTCGGTGCAACTTGCATACTGAGAATTACATGCATGCCCCCTCGCTTAGACCTCCTAAACATAATTTGGAAGAGGAGTGACTGTGTTGAGTGAGACGGCTTCAGGCAGACTCCCATTCCTGGCAGTGTCTTCCCAGGGAGGGAAAGTAGATAGAACAAGGACGGACTCGCCGCAACTTGCATACTGTGAATTACATTCACGCCACCTGGCTTAGACCTCCTAAACAAAATTTGGAAGAGGAGTGACTGTGTTGAGTGAGACTGCTTCGGGCAGACTCCCATTGCTGGCAGTGTCTTCCCAGGGGAAGGAAGTAGATAGAACAAGGACGGCCTCGCCGCAACTTACATACTGAGAATTACATGCACGTCACCTGGCTTAGACCTCCTAAACAAAATTTGGAAGAGGAGTGACTGTGTTGAGTGAGACTGCTTCAGGAAGTCTCCCATTCCTGGCAGGGTCTTCTCAGTGGAAGAAAGAAGATAGAAAAAGGACGGACTCGGGGCAACTTGCATACTGAAAGTTACATGCAAATCCCCCGGCATAGTCCTCCTAAAAAGGATTTGGAAGAGGAGTGACTGTGTTGAGTGAGACTGCTTCGGGCAGACTCCCATTCCTGGCAGTGTCTTCCCAGGGGAGGAAAGTAGATAGAACAAGGACGGCCTCGCCGCAACTTGCATACTGTGAATTACATGCACGTCACCTTGCTTAGACCTCCTAAACGTAATGTGGAAGAGGAGTGACTGTGTGGAGTGAAACTGCTTCAGGCACAATCCCTTCCGTGGCAGTGTCTTCCCAGTGGAAGAAAGAAGATAGAAGAAGGAAGGACTCTGGGCAAATTACCTACTGAGATTTATGTGCATGTTTCATCCCTAAGACATCCCAAACGTATTATGGCAGGGCACAAACATTGGTCGTCTTTCCTGTCTTCCAAGTCGAAAACGCTTCCAAATTCCGGAGAGAAGTCTCTTCTAGGACAGATTCGCGTGAGTGTTGGGACTATCGAAGGCAGGAAGGTTTTGGAAGTGACTAGGTTGAAAAGATGAAGTGTCGTGTACAGAACCCTAGTTTCATACGTCAACGTCAGCGACCATAGAACGTTTTCACTGAAACGGCTTCAGGCAGACACTTATTCGTGCTAATGTCTTCGCAGTGGAGGAACGAAGATAGGACGATGACGGTCTCTAGGCAAGTTGCATACTGTGAGTTAAGTGCATGGTACATCCTTTGGACTTCCAAAGCGTACTTTGGAAGAGCACGATTTTTGTTCATCCCGACTCGGCGCAAACATGCATACTGAGAATTACATGCACTCCCCCGGCTTAGACGTCCTAAGGAGCATTTGGAAGAGGAGTGACTGTGCGGAGTGATACTACTTCAGGCAGATTCCCAGTACTGGTCTTGTCTTCCTAGGGGAAGAAAGTAGATAGAATAAGGACGGACTCGCCGCAACCTTCATACTGTATATTTAATGCAGGCAACCTGGCCAGACCTCCTAGACATAAATTGGAAGAAGAGTGACTGTGTTGAGTGAGACTGCTTCAGGCAGATTCCCATTCCGGGCAGTGTATTCCCAGGGGAGGAACGTAGATACAACAAGGACGGATTCGCCCTAAGTTGCATACTGTGAATTACATGTACATCACCTTGCTTAGACCTCCTACACGTAATGTGGAAGAGGAGTGACTGTGTGCAGTGAAACTGCTTCAGACACAATCCCTTCGGTGGCAGTGTCTTCCCAGTGGAAGAAAGAAGATAGAGGAAGGACGGACTCTGGGCAAATTCCCTCTGAGATTTATGTGCATGTTTCATCCCTAAGACATCCCAAACGTATTATGGCAGGGCACAAACATTGCTCGTCTTTCCTGTCTTCCAAGTCGAAAACGCTTCCAAATTCCGGAGAGAAGTCTCTTCTAGGACAGATTCGCGTGAGTGTT
Organism: Mellivora capensis; assembly: GCA_004024625.1. Taxonomy (NCBI): domain Eukaryota; kingdom Metazoa; phylum Chordata; class Mammalia; order Carnivora; family Mustelidae; genus Mellivora; species Mellivora capensis. The sequence goes on along the minus strand of PISX010026130.1, from coordinate 16,412 downwards.
GAGACTATCGAAGGAAGGAAGGTTTGGAAGTGACTATGTTGAAAAGATGAAGTGTCGTGTACAGAACCCTAGTTTCATACATCAACACCAGGGACCGTAGAAAGGGTTCACTGAAACGGCTTCAGGCAGACACTCATTCGTGTTAATGTCTTCGCAGTGGAGGAACGAAGATAGGACGAGGACGGCCTCTAGGCAAGTTGCATACTGTGAGTTAAGTGCATGGTAGGTCCTTTGGTCTTCCAAAGCGTACTTTGGAAGAGCACGACTTTTGTTCTTCCCGACTCGGCGCAAACATGCATACTGAGAATTACATGCACTCCCCCGGCTGAGACCTCCTATACAGAATTTGGAAGAGGAGTGACTGTGTGGAGTGACACTACTTCAGGCAGATTCCCAGTACTGGTCGAGTCTTCCTAGGGGAGGAAAGTAGAGAGAATAAGGACGGACTCACCGCAACCTTCAAACTGTATATTTAATGCGGCAACCTGGCTTAGACCTCCTAAACATAAATTGGAAAACGAGTGACTGTGTTGAGTGAGACTGCTTCAGGCAGACTCACATTTCTGGCAGTGTCTTCCCAGGGGAGGAACGTAGATACAACAAGGACGGATTCGCCGCAACTTGCATACTGTGAATTACATGTACGTCACCTTGCGTAGACCTCCTAAACGTAATGTGGAAGAGGAGTGACTCTGTGGAGTGAAACTGCTTCAGGCAATATCCCTTTCATGACAGTGTCTTCCCAGTGGAAGAAATAAGATAGAACAAGGACGGACTCGGCGCAACTTGCATACTGAGAATTACATGAACGTCACCTGGCTTAGACCTCCTAAACAAAATTTGGAAGAGGAGTGACTGGGTAGAGTGAGACTGCTTCAGGTAGAATCACTTCCGTGGCAGTGTCTTCCTAGTGGAAGAAAGAAGATAGAGGAAGGACGGACTCTGGGCAAATTGCCTACTGAGATTTATGTGCATCTTCCATCCCTAAGTCCTCCCAAACATATTATGGCAGGGCACAAACATTGGTCGTCTTTCCTGTCTTCCAAGTCGAAAACGCTTCCAAATTCCGGAGAGAAGTCTCCTCTAGGACAGATTCACGTGAGTGTTGAGACTATCGAAGGCAAGAAGGTTTTGTAAGTGACTAGGTTGAAAAGATGAAGTGTCGTGTACAGAACCCTAGTTTCATACATCAACGCCAGGGACCCTAGAAAGTGTTCACTGAAACGGCTACAGGCAGACACTCATTCGTGCTAATGTCTTCGCAGTGGAGGAAAGAAGATAGGACGAGGACGGTCTCTAGGCAAGTTGCATACTGTGAGATAAGTGCATGGTACCTCCTTTAGACTTCTAAAGCGTATGTTGGAAGAGCAGGACTTTTGTTCATCCAAACTGTGTGCCTAGGTCGAAAACTCTTCAACCGTTGTGGGGGGAATTTGTTTTAAGACAGATTCGTTAGTGTGTTTAGGCGAAAGGAGAATGGAAGTTTTTTGGCACTGACTCTGTAGAAAAGGTGAGGATTTGCTAAAAAGCCCTAGTTTCAGACGTTTGTTCAATGAAACTGCTTCAGGCAGACACCCATTCGTGGCAGTGTCTTCCCAGTGGAAGAAAGAAGATAGAACAAGGACGGACTCGGTGCAACTTGCATACTGAGAATTACATGCATTCCCCCTGGCTTAGACCTCCTATACAGAACTTGGAAGAGGAATGACTGTGTTGAGTGACACTGCTTCAGGCAGATTCCCAATACTGGTCGTGTCTTCCCAGTGGAGAAAAGTAGATAGAATAAAGACGGACTCGCCGCAACCTTCATACTGTGTATTAAATGCATGCAACCTGGCTTAGACCTCCTAAACATAAATTGGAGGAGGAGTGACTTTGTTGAGTGAGACTGCTTCAGGCAGACTCCCATTCCTGGCCGTGTCTTCCCAGGGGATGAATGTATATAGTACAAGGACGGATTCGCCGCAACTTGCATACTGTGAATTACATGTACGCCACCTGGCTTAGATCTCCTAAACGTAATGTGGAAGAGGAGTAACTGTGTGGAATGAAACTGCTTCAGGCAGAAAACCTTTCTTGGCAGTGTCTTCCCAATGGAAGAAAGAAGATAGAGCAAGGACGGACTCTGGGCAAATTGACTACTGAGATTTATGTGCATCTTCCATCCCTAAGACCTCCCAAACGTATTATGGCAGGGCACAAACATTGGTCGTCTTTCCTGTCTTCCTATTCGAAAACGCTTCCAAATTCCAGAGAGAAGTCTCCTCTAGGACAGATTCGCATGAGTGTTGAGACTATCGAAGGAAGGAAGGTTTTGGAAGTGACTATGTTGAAAAGATGAAGTGTCATGTACAGAACCCTAGTTTCATACTTCTACGCCAGAGACCATAGAAAGTGTTCACTGAAATGGCTTCAGACAGACACTCATTCGTGCTAATGTCTTCGCAGTGGAGGAAAGAAGATAGGACGAGGACGGTCTCTAGGCAAGTTGCATACTGTGAGTTAAGTGCATGGTACGTCCCTTAGACTTCCAAAGCTTACTTTGGAAGAGCAGGACTTTTGTTCATCCCCACTGTGTGCCTAGGTCGAAAACGCTTCAACCGTCGTGGGGGGAGTGTGCTTTTAGAGAGAGTCGCTAATGTGTTTATGCGAAAGAAGAATGGAAGCTTTTGGTACTGACTCTGTAGAAAAGGTGAGGATGCGCGTATAGAGCCCTAATATCAGACGTTTGTTCAGTGAAAGTGCTTCAAGCAGTCACCCATTTGTGGCAGTGTCTTCCCAGTGGAAGAAAGAAGATAGAACAAGGACGGACTCGGCGCAACTTGCATACTGAGAATTACATGCATGCCCCCTGGCTTAGACCTCCTAACCGTAATTTGGAAGAGGAGTGACTGTGTTGAGTGACACTGCTTCAGGCAGATTCCCATTACTGGTTGTGTCTTCCCAGTGGAGGAAAGTAGATAGAATAAGGACGGACTCGCCGCAACCTTCATACTGTGTATTAAATGCATGCAACCTGGCTTAGACCTCCTAAACATAATTTGGAAGAGGAGTGAGTGTGTTGAGTGAGACTGCTTCAGGCAGACTCCCATTCCTGGCAGTGTCTTCCCAGGGGAGGAACGTAGATACAACAAGGACGGACTCGCCGCAACCTGCATCCTGTGAAATAATTGCATGAAACCTGGCTTAGACCTCCAAAATGTAATGTGGAAGAGGAGTGACTATGTGGAGTGAAACTGCTTCAGGCAGAATCCCTATCGTGGCAGTGTCTTCCGAGTGGAAGAAAGAAGATAGAACAAGGACGGACTCGAAGCAACTTGCATACTGAGAATTACATGCAAGTCACCTGGCTTAGACCTCCGAAACATAATTTGGAAGAGGAGTGACTGTGTTGAGTGAGACTGAGAGGAACCCTGTCCGACACGTGACCCGACCACTACCCCAGTACAGGCAGATGGGATTGTTTTCCTACTTGTGTATTGCCGTACATAGAAAGGTACATACACTGGACTCTAAAGACCCACTTGGTATAGAATCCGACACCAAAAACGTCTTGGGTCATGAAAACAAAGTGATTTTCCAACTAGACTTGGATGTCAGAGACAAGTTGCCCTGGGTGCCAGAAGGTTTCTCTCAGACAACGGACATTGCAGCTATATGCAGAGGGCCCTAGGCTCCATGCCGAGGAATCTGACTGTGCCACATGCCTCTCAGGCCTGAGAGCGTGTTTCAGGGAGACAGCAGACAGTTTACACACAGCCTCCTGGAAGTTGAATGAGCGTTCTGGCCCGGAACTCAAACAACTCTCTCCAGGAAAACCCTCTTCAGTTGAACACTTTCTGGGAAGAGGGATGAGTCGATATGCATGGGAAATAGCTCGTGTACTGCAGGGTAGAGACAAGCCTGAGGGCTGGGTGCTCTCATGTCACAGGCTTGCTGCCTGAAGGGGGGAAGCCATTTCCCAGGAACCTGTAGGAATGTTTGCAGAAAAGGCCAGATGCCTCTCTGAGAGGAAAGAAGTCAGTGTGGAAAGCAGTTACTGACCCTCACACTCCACCCTACGAAGACGGGGGTGTCCTCAGACCTCCGCTGTACACATAAGGACAGTGACATGAGGAGAGCAGCTTGGTTTATAGGTACCTCGGGGAGAGCACATCCTCGAGGATGTGCTAACATCCTAGAGGCTCCAAGAGCAGCGAGGCCTTCTGAAGCTTTTGTGGGGAGGACACCTTACTCTCAGGAAAGCAGTTTCAGTGAATATCGTTCATGAAGATGGAAGCCCTTTGCAAAGTCTTCGTGATAGCATCAGCAACGTACCCTCGCCCTACCTATGAGAAGGAGTCCTGTCAAGAAACCCACATTCCACAACCATCTGTCAGTCGGACGGGAGGATTAGCCAATGTGTGTGATGCAGTACTCATTAAATAACAAAATACCAGACTCTCTGAGAAACACGTTTGTGTAGAATGGATCTCTCAAGGCAGGTCTTCCATCAAGAAGACAAACATGATATCCAAACTAAGCTGAGAAGCGGCACCATGTGCCTTGTGCTTAAGGCTAAGAGGCAACACTGGGAGAAAGCTGGTTACCAAAGAAACCGGCATCCATTCGGAAGAAGAAGCGCCTTCTAGTGTGAAAGATAAATCTTAAGGAATGTGTCATGCGCTTCAGTGTGGGCGATAAACAAGTCTGTTGAGAAAGCACCTTCCAACTCCAAACAACACTGTAGAGAGACCGTCCCTCCACAAAAAATGTTTTGCCAGAGGATAGAACTACATTCAAGAGAATGTATGGAGCATACAGAAAATTGAAGTAATACTCCCTAGGAAGCCGAAATATTTGCAGAAGGCTAAGGTTTGCAATATAAGTGGCTTCACGAAGGTTTGCAAATAACGGGTTTCACGAAGAAGGTTTGCAAATAACTCGTTTCACGAAGAAAGGAAGCAAATTTCCATGACTGTAACACTAAGAAAGAGCACAGGAGAGAAACTGCGTTTCAATTGCTCACATCGTCTCTCCTGAAGGGGAAAGCCTATTCCAACTGGAAGTGAAGGGACACGGAGAATACCTAGGAGATTCCATCTGTTGGCAAAGCCTTATTCCACTAGAATCTTCCTTCATGAAGTCAGAAGTGATTTCAAATGGACATGCAGAAGCCTAAGAAAATGCCATCAACTCAACTCCAAGAAGCATCCCTGCCAGATCGGCAGTTTCAATGAACCTCTTCCTGAAGATGGAAACACTGCCAAGTCTTTGTGATAGTTCATGAAAGTGCCATGTTCATAACCCTGAGAGGAACCCTGTCAGAAAAGCAATCCTACCACTAGCACAGTACAGGCAGATGGGAGTGTTTTCCTAGTTGTGTATTGCCGTACATAGAAAGGTACATACACTGGACTCTAAAGACCCACTTGGTATAGAATCCAACACCAAACACGTCTTGGGTCATGAAAACCAAAGTGATTTTCCAACTAGACTTGGATGTCAGAGACAAGGTGTCTTCTGTTTATGTCTAAGAACTCATTGGAGAGGAACCCGGTTTCAAGAAGAGAATCGATCCTGAGGGTTAAGGTTAGGGTTAGGGTTAGGGTTAGGGTTAGGATTAACCCTAAACCTTTTCAAAAGTGTCTGTTAGAACTTGAACATGTCACGGACTTCACTCCCGGGAGGTGCAAGTCGGCTGACAAAGCACCATTCAACTCCCAAGAACACTGTAGAGGAAGTGTCCTTACACAAATATGAGTTTGCAACAGGATCCATGTACTTTCAGAAGCGTGTAGGAAGCATAACGAAACCTGAAATCATCGTACTTCAGAAGATGAAATGGGTGCTGAAGGTTAAGTTCAACGAGTATCTGGTCCCACATATAGGGTAAGGAAATTGCCGTGAATGTGTCCCTATGAAACAACAGGGGAGAGAAAGATGGAAGACCATTCCATGCTCTTGGATCGGAAGAATAAACGTTGATACCATGTCTAGACTGCCTAGAGCAATCTATATTTTTAATGCCATTCCGATCCAAATTCCACCGGTGTTTTTCAAAGAGCTGGAGCAAATAATCCTCAAATGTGTATTGAAACAGAAGAAACCCCGAATTGCTAAGGAAATGTTGAAAAACAAAAATAAAACTGGTGGCATCACGTTACCTGATTTCAAGCGTTACTACAACATTGTGATCACCAAGACAGCACGGTGCTGGCATCAAAACAGACACGTAGACCAGTGGAACAGAGTAGAGAACCCAGATATGGACCCTTAACTCTATGGGCAAATAAGCGTCGACAAAGCAGGAAAAACTATACAATGGAAAAAAGGCAGTCTCTTCAATAAAGGGTGCTGGGGAAAGTGGACAGCTATATGTAGAAGAATGAAACTCAGCCATTCTCTTACACTGTACACAAAGAAAAACTCGAAATGGATAAAAGACCTCAATGTGAGACAGGAATCCAACAGAATCCTAGAGGAGAACCTAGGCAGTAACCTCTTTGATATCAGCCACAGCAAAGTCTTTCAAGATATGTCTTGAAAGGCAAAGGAAACAGAAGCGAAAATGAACCTTTGGGACTTCATCAAGATCAAAACTTCTGCACAGCCAAGGAGACAGTCAACAAAACAAAGAGGCAACCCACGGAATGGTAGAAGATATTTGCAAGTGACAGTGCAGGCAAAAGGTTGATATCCAGGATGTAGAAAGAACTTCTTCTCACACTCAACACACACAAAACAGATATGTCAAAAATGGGCCGAAGACATGAACAGACACTTCTCCAATGAAGACATACAAATGGCAATCAGACACATAATAAAATGTTCGTCATCCGAATGGATAAAGAAGATGTGGCCCATATACACTATGGAGTATTATGCCTCCATCAGAAAGGATGAATACCAGACTTTTGTAGGACATGGACGGGGCTGGAAGAGATTATGCTGAGTGAAATAAGTGAAGCAGAGAGAGTCAATTATCATATGGTTTCACTTATTTGTGGAGCATAACAAATAACACAGAGGACATGGGGAGATGGAGAGGAGAAGGGAGTTGAGGGAAATTGGGGGGGAGATGAACCATGAGAGACTATGGACTCTGAAAAACAACCTGAGGGTTTTGAAGGGGCGGGGGGTGGGAGGTTGGGGGAGCCAGGTGG
>PISX010026129.1:0-24884 GCA_004024625.1 Mellivora capensis | reverse complement strand
AAAATGCCCTTTAAAGAAAAAATTGAATTAACTGCAAGACTAAAGAATCATGGGGAGAAAGCCATGAATTCCGCGCATTGCTTTCTCCTCCTCTGGAGTTCCGCTGCTCTCCTTGTTAAGTGAACTTGGTCTTGGCCGGATTTCTTTTGCTCTTCTGGGGTAGGGGCCTGTTGTAGTGATTCTCAAGTGTCTTTGCCCGAGGCAGAGCTGCACCGCCCTTCCCAGGGGCCGGGCTGAGTAATCCGCTCGGTTTCGCTTTCGGGAGCTTTTGTTCCCTGAGCGCTTTCCGTAGAGTCCGGAGGATGGGAATGAAGATGGCGGCCGCCTAGTCTCCGGCCTGGAAGAGCTGAGATTCGGGGCTCCACTCCTCAGAGAAAAGCCCCGGCCCACTCACGTCTCCCTCGCCTCTGGCCGCGTTCCGAGCTCACCCAGCCTGCGACCGGTTCAAGGTAACCCCGAGGTGAGAGCTCAGTCTTCGGCTCTGTCTCTGTAGCCGGCTTCCTGCTCTGATACGCTGGAAGGCGGCCGCTCCAGGGACGCCCACCATCGCCAGTCGCCTCCGCCACTCGCCTCCCGCCTCCACCCATGGCCCGGGTCGCTCGCCGGAGCTGCGGCGGAACCAGAAGCTGCGATGCCCGCCAGCCACAGCACCGCCGCTCCTGCCGCCGCCAACGCCACCGTTAGGCCGCGTGCCGCCCCGCCCCCCTAGATTTCTTCCTTTACACTTCATATTTGCTCAGTCATGAATTTTCAAAGCAATACCTTAGGTATCTATTTTGTAATTAAATCAATTGTTTCATTGTTAACCCAACATGTACTCTCTGTCCTTTCAGAGAATGTTTAAACACACTGATGAATAGAAAACTAAAACAGTTGCAGACTAGTTGTTTACAGGAAAATAAAATGGATGGCATCTGAAATGACAATGTTCAAATAAGCAGGTTTCTAAATTTAGTTGTTAGCTTTTATAAGACAATGGCAAATCTTCACTAGTAGTAACAACATTGTGATTTTCAATTTATTCTTCCTGAGTCAAACTGAAGAATGAACTTGAAACTAAATCAGTCCCATCTGGATAATATTCACATTATATAAGAAATATTGGCAATGACTGGAATTGAATATTTCAAAATGTCCACACATACATGCAAATATAGGGATGATGGGCTATAATAGGATCAATCAGTCACATCACCTCAAATCACAATAAATTTCTTGTTTTCCCTCCCTCTTCAACCCATGGCTATGAAAAATAACAGAGGAGATAACTTAAATCTTCAAATAATTCTCTTTCACTTTTTTGTACCTCTATTTTTACACTGACTTCACCAAGTGGGCCTAAGAAATCTCAAAGGGATATGAAGTATTATTTAAGACAATATATAATCTCATCTTCACACAAAATTCTAAACATACTATTCACCATTGAGGGCTGTAGAACATCTCAGAAGAGTCTGGAAAAAAAAAAAGATCTAGAATTCATCAAGGTACATGTTATCAGAAGTTGGACAAATATGGGTTCAAAGCCTAATTAAGAGTGGTAAGTTATTGAAACTCTATGTACCAGGCAGATTCTGGCCAAGAAAGCAGAAATCACTTGAGGCATGTCAAATACAGAGAGCCTGGAGAGTTAGAAAGCATTGGGATGATTAGTGAGGCTAGGATCAGGAAAGTCATTGCTGTGCTAAAAAACTCAGGAAGAGTAAGAATCATGGGAAATGACCACTGCTGACTCACAGGCTCGCACAAAGGAGTCACTCATCTAACCTCACATCTGTCCCTCTGCAGGCCATGTGCCTATGCAGCCACCTCAGGAGCCATATGGCCTCTCTTCTTGAAAGTGCCCCAGTGGTGTTAGGAATCCTGGGGAATATAGTACCCAGGTTTTCAGCCTGTGCAACACAAGGAAGAGAAGAGTGGGTGGAGAATTGTTGCTGAACTGCTGCCTTAAAACCTAGCACATTCTATATTTCTCAGTGGTTTCAAATGTAAGAATATTTTCAAGGGTCCATCAAGATTGTGGATGGAGCACCCACTCCAATATTCTCTTGCATCAAATCCTCTAAAGTGAGAGAACAGATAAATATATAGAGAGATATACACTTATTTATTCAGATATAGCTACAGAGGATATAGAGGATATAAAGCATAAGAGGATAAGAACATGCAAATTATTAAGAATCATTGAAAGACAGAATGCAGATGGGACCAAATTGATAACAGCTGTGACAAATAGCAAAAAACATTCAGGACAATATCACTGTTAATGACTGAAAACAGCATCTAAATTGGATTGAATTAAAAAAGCAAAAAAGCGCTCCAGAAAATCATTACAGTAAATTAATTAAAGAACTAAATTTAAGAAAATATGATCAGGCCTTTTCACCCTTGCAAAATGCAACAGAAACAAGATTTTGCATGATTTATTCATTTTTATTAGTGGCACAGAGTTGCTTTTTCATTATCACTTTTAAACTAATTTTCATGTAATTTAATGAATTTTGATTCAAATATTTATTGCATTATTATCCAAGTTACTTAATTCAGCATCTAATAATAGAGGACTTAAAAATTACAACTTTTCTGATTTTCTTTAAAATGCACCGTATTGCCTTTGATAGTGATTATACAATTGTAGAAAAATATATACCAGCTATAAAGCTTTATTTAAGACCTATGTGAGGGGAAAGTTTCACAATTCAACTGAAAGTTTAGCATTTCAATGTGATACCTAAGATATGGGATATGTATATATGTATCTATGTATATGTGATACATAGACATATTTGTGGTTTTAAAAGTAAGCATTCTAGTGATAGTCTATGTATAAGAATAAAGCTCTTCAAAAAAGTTATGATGCCTAAGCATTTTAAGTTTGATTGACTCAACATTTATTTAAAGATGATCTACTGTAATAGTTGTATACTATTCACTTAAACTTAGCTATCAAGATGAGAAATTAAAAAGGATAAAGGTCTTAATCCAAGGGCATGGTCAGAAAAGACAAAAACCCTGCTTCTTGGAATTATGGTGTATTAAGCCTGCTCCTCCTGGAAGCAGGTGCCAGGATAGGATTAAACAGAGAGCATATTTATTAAGGGAAATGGCTGTGAGAGAAAATGGGAGGGAGCCAAAAGTGACTGCAGGAGGCATCAAACCACAATAGAAGTCTGACCCCAACTGAAGGAGAGAGGGAAGGAAACTGAGTGGACATATTGTAGATTACTACTATACGTCTAAGAAAATTCTGGCAAGGCCGTTGGAGAGAACCAAGCTAAAATCCAGCCAGCAAATGAGGCCTGTATCCCCCAGGGATATGCCTGCTTTAGTACCACTACCTAGATTAACAATTGGCCAGGAACCATCCCTGGGAAACAAGGAGAAAAAGCTTTGATGAACGGTGAACTCAGAAGCAGTGGCTCATCACTGGTCGGTTAGGTTCCCAGTAGCTGGAGGTCTACCCCATGTATTCCTGACAGCTGCCACATCCACAGTCCACATTTTACAACCAGCAGAATTCTCTCTGAGAGAGCCTTCTCTTTGAGGGACTCCCTGGAATCTTTCTTCTTACAGTGACCTACTCTGAAGACTTGAGAGGATTCTAAGGCAGAATCCAATTTTATGTGGGCAAATGTACCCTACTCTATACCCAATTTTAGAGCTCAGTCCTTAGTTTATAAAAAGATTTCTTCCATGTCTCATGGAAATTGTCTAAAGCAAGTTAAATGCTAACCAACCCCCCTCCCCAATCTGTTCCTCTTTCCCAATAGTGTTTGGGGGTGTTACAGATTTAAATGTATCCCTAAAAAATATATATGCTGGAGTCTTAATGCCCTGTAACTCAGAATATGACATGATTTATAAACAGGGTCTTTACTGAAGTAACCAAGTTAAGATGAGACCACTAGAGTGGGCCCTCTCCAAAATGGCGGGAGTTCTCTTAAAAAGAAATCTGGACACACAGACACACACAGAAGGAAAATGATGTGAAGACTTATAGGGAGAAAGGTGGAAGGTTAGAGTGACGCATCTACAGGCCACAGAGTCATAAGGGTAACCAGCAAGCCTCAGAAGCTAGGAGAGGCACAGACCAGATTCTCCTCCATAACCCTCAGTAGGAACTAACACCGCTGACAACTTGAATTTGGGCTTCTAGGCTCTAGAAGGTTAAGACACTAAGTTTCTGTTATTTTAAGCCACCTATTTGTAGTACTTTGTTATGGCAGCCCCAGGAAACTACTGGGCGGGGGGCGGGCTACCCTGAACAGGATGGAATTAATAAAATGCCTTAAGTAAATTCAGTGTTAGTATAGAATACCACCTCAGAACCCAGCCCAAAGTTCAGTTCATAACCCAGTAATGTGCCAAAAGAATGTTCCTGCATCAGCAGCAAGCTTACTGAAAGTTCGAGTCCTTACTTGAGAATTATGGGCCTATTCATACAGTCTACTAGTAGCGAATTAAATTTAGTAAACCTTGGCTTAGAACTTGGACATTTTTAAACTAAAATTAGAGCCTTATTAAGATTTACTGAGCCTTCTATTGAACACTCTGCTACCTTCTTAGTAATTTTGTCAGTGACAGTTTTGAAACCCCCAAAATTTTTAAGGAGAGCCAACAATTTTAGCTCATGATAAATCATTGTGTATTGAGTTGGAGAAGACTTTCAATTGTTGCTTTTATTGCATTAGTGAAGAGATTTGGAGAACTGCTACAAGTTTTTAAAAAATTACTGATCACTTATTCTTTAATGGTTAGATTTTCTAGTTCTTTTTATAAATCACTAAGTTCTTTTCCTACTGGAGACTGGTAGCAAGTCAGATAGGTGGTTCATGGGTCCTTGGGTCCCTTCTAAGGGAGCCATTTGTAAAATTTGATAACCAGTGCCATAACCTCAATCCATCTCTTCTCTGGCTCTTTTTTGTTAATGAAGAAACTGAAGATCAGTGTCTGGTTTTGACATGCGAATGGGTAGTTACCCTATCTTACCATTGGAATATTCTTGTTTTTAGTAAAGATTTGTTGAGTGCTTTAAAATGACAGGCTATGTTGAGATTTTTAATACAAAATCTTAATCAACCCAAAAATGCAGTGGGTACCATTACCTCATTTTCACAGATAAGGAAACAGATCTAGAAACATGTAGCAAGTTACCAGATTTTAACACTGTTAAACCTGATAGAGGTAAGGCTTGATCACTGACAAGTTTTCAAAGCTCATGCGCTTACTCTCTGTCCCAGTGTTTCTTAAACTGGGCATCTGCTGTGGTCTAAATGGTTGACTTCCCCCAAATTCATATGTTAAAATCCTAACCCCTAGAGGTGATGGTATTAGTACATGAGGACTTCAGGAGGCATTTAAATCATGAGGGTAGAACCCTCACGAATGGGATGAGGGCCCTTATAAAAGAGGCTTCAGAGAGATCTGACCCATTTTGCCACATAGGGATATACAGACATGTCTGAAACCTGAGAGCTCTCACTTAACCATGCTGGCACTCTAGTCTCAGGCTTCCAGACTCTAGAACCATAAGAAATAAATTGTTGTTTATATGCCACCCAGTCTGGCTATTTTGTTATAGTAGCTCAAATGGACTGAGACAGCATCCATGGACCTCTGGGGTCAATTTTCTTTATCCAAGGGTCTACAAGTCTAGGCATATTTTTCTTTTAATTTTATAAAAGTCCTAAGGATTAGCTGGATGAGCACTTTCCAGCTGACCAATGATAGGTGATCCAAGGGCTGACAGGGGTATTAGTATTTACAGCTAAGTACTTGGCTGAGTGAAGTCCAAATGAAGTTAGAACTTATTAGTGTATCAAGAGTTTCTAACAGTTTTCAGAAAAAACCTGGAAGACCTGAGTCATCTCATGACCAATGTTGGTAGAGGCATGCCAGTTGTAAAGAATCTGCACAGTAGCTGAGTTTCATGAAAGTTACCTCCAACCTCTAAAAACCTGTAATTCTGATAGCTGTCATGCCACTCAGGGTCCAGGCAGGAAAAAGATGGCATAACCAAGGGGATAATGCAGGAGAATTTAATGAAGAGACGTGTACAAATTTTGTGGGCAAGGTTAATGGAAATCCAGGAGAGATGAGGTAAGGCTCTAGGGCAAGTGGTGGTGAGAAATTTGAAGGATTTGGGGAAGGAGCTATACTTCAACTTGGAAAGAGAGAGAGATGGAGAAAGAGAGAGACTGTGACCTTTAGTATAGAGATACAGCTGTGATTTGGAGACCCATTGGACAGAGAGCCAGAAGAATTAACACCCTGTCCTCACTCTTATCTCCACATATCACCACTTGCCTGCTGATAATGCCCACTCCCTGAACCTAACCAGAAGGTGAAGGTCAAAGTACCCTTGGTGGAGTCACACAGGTCACCCCACCTGAGCATGAGTCAAGGTAGACAGGACTAAAGAGTGAACTGGTGGGGCAAAGGAAGGCATCCAGCCTTGTCATATTACCTAAAAGTGTACTGCCTTGTCATGATAACATTTGAATTAATGTCTTATTTTCTGGAAAGTATAAATATTTATTCATCTGAGTTACTGAGTGAGAGCAAGATTCCAAGCACACCTTTCTTCCCCCAGTTACAAGGAGGCAAGATGAAATAAGAAACTTGGTAGAGTCATTTTAACAAAGACTTCGAGAGACCTCCAGGGAAGATGGAAGAGTGGGAGGATGCTAAGCCCACCTGGTTCTAGGGATACAGCCAGAAACCCCCTACATCAGTGTAAATGACCCAGCAAGTGTCCTGAAGTCCAGCAGAACAGACTCTCCACAGCTAAATGTAGAGAAGCGGCTGCATCAAAGAGGGTAGGAAGGGTAGAGATGTGGTGGGGACTTAAATGCACCTAGGGGGCTGAGTATTAGAGGCCGTGGGCATGGAGGGAGGGAAGAAACAGAAGCCCCACACACTGGAAAGATGAACACCCATAACATTTGGCTTTGGGAACAAGAGTAGATGAATTTTCACAAGTTCTTACCATCAGCCAAGCTTAATACCTGGAACTTTAAAAATCAGCAGGCACAGGTCTGGGAGAGCTGGAGGGTGAGAGGCCCTCAGTCCTCACTGATAAAGTGACAGCAAAACAAATGTCCCTGCTGAAATATAGCATAAAAGCAACAGTTTGAGAATCACCCGGGGTAGAGGTAAGTGAGATTCATTTACTAATCTTAGAGGCTACACTGTAAAGGCAGGGATCACTGGGAGACTTCTCCAAGAACCAAGGAGCCAGCAGGCACAACTTCCCTTCCCGATACCCCCATCCTAAACACATGGACACCTGTGGGAACCAGCATGGTAACAACATGCACCAACTCACCTGCTAACACCACCGCCCCACCCCCTTGCACTTCTGTTGATCCACTCTCTCCCACCCAGTATGCCTCAGTTCCTGGGGGTGGGGGGCTGCAGACCCCCTCCTTGAGCAGACTGGTGGGACCTTGCTGGCACCTAACACCCCACCTCCACATTCTCCCACACACTCCCAATATGCCCTTGGACAGAACCCATCCAAACTGGTGTCACAAGCCTGACAGTGTGCCAGCAATCCCAACAAGGGCATGCACCACTCCAAAGTGACTCCCGCCCTAGGGGGAGGGGGAGAGAACCACATACACCAGTCATACTGCAGTTCCAGCAGGGGGCTGGGGAGAGACCTCTGGTCTGACCAATGAAAGTTTCTCAGGGGACAACACGGTGAAAGCCCCCTGTGGTTCAGTTCTACTGCATCATTGGCAAATGCCTGTCTGACTCCATTCAAGGTGAAGTTGGCCCCAGACTGGCTCACCAACACCACAGGACCAAACCCTGCCCACAGCAGGGAAAGAACCATCATAGTTGACTGGAATGATGGCAAATACAACTCTGCCACAACCACAGGGCACAGGCAATCCACATGGGAGACACCCTGAAGTACCAGGTTCTGGTGGTCAGGGGACGGGACACTGCCTTGCAGGGCACCACAGGACCTTGTCTTTGTAAGGCTGCTACTCTCAAGAGCAGGAGATGTGGCTGTCTTTCCTAACACACACACACACACACAGACACGAAATGAGGAGAGGAACATGTCCCGAATGAAAGAACAGAACAAAGCCAGTTAAGAAAACTAAACAAAATGGAGATAAATAATTAGCCTGATAGAGAATTTAAAGTAATTGTCATAAAGATATTCACTGGACGTGAGAAAGGAGTGGAGGACCTCAAGGAGACCCTTAACAAAGAGATAGAAAACATAAAAAAAAAAAACCAACGATCAGAGATAAGGCACTCCATAACTGAAATAAAAAATATACTAGATAGAGGGGTGCCTGGGTGGCTCAGTCAGTTAAGTGTCTGACTCTTGATTTTGGCTCAGGTCATGATCTCAGGGTCGTGACAGTGAGACCCACAATAGACTCTGTGCTCAGTGTGGAGTCTGCTTTTTAGATTCTCTCTCTCCCTCTGCCTCTGCCCCCGCCCCTCCCTATTCTTGCACTTTTTCTCTAAATAAAATAATATATTAAAAAATACACTAGATAGAATAAATAGTATACAAGAGGAACCAGAAGAATAAATCTGTGACCTGGAGGACAGAGTAATGGAAAGTAATCAAGCTGAACAGGAGAGAGAAAAAATATTAAATGAAAATAGTCTTAGGGAATTCGGCAACACCATCAAGCATAACAACGTTCATATTATAGGATTTCAGAAGGAAAAAAAAGGAGAGAGAAAGGGGGAGAAAATTTATTTGAAGAAATAGTAGCTGAAAACTTCCCAAATCTAGGGAAGGAAGCAGAAATACAGATCCAGGAGGCACAGAGAGTCCCCAGCAAAAATCAACCCAATAAGGTCCACACTAAGACACATAGTAATTAAAAAGGCAAAGAGTAGCAGTAAACAGAATTTCAAAGCAGCAAGGGAAAAGAGAACAATACATATAAGGGAAAGTTCATAAGGTTATCAGCAAATTTTTCTGTAAAAATTTTGCAGGCCAAAAAGGAATGGTAGGATAAATTCAAGTGCTGAAAGAAAACAAAAACAAAAACAAAAAACCTGCAGCCAAGAACACTCTAACCACCAAGGCTATTATTCAGAATAAAAGGAGAGATAGAGCTTCCCAGACAAACAAAAGCAATTCATCACCACTAAAGCAGCCCTATTAAAATGTTATAGGGGGTTCTTTGAATGGAAAAGAAAGGCCAAAAGCAGGAATAAGAAAAGTAGGAAGTAGAAAAACAGTAAAATTAGGTATATCTATAAAAATCAGTCCAGATATTCACAAAATAAAAGGATGTAAAGTATGACACCATAAACCTAAAACATAGAGTACAAAATGGGTTCATACTTAAGCAATCATTAACTTAATATAGAATGCTATATGCATAAGATGTTATATACAAGCCTGATGATAACCACAAATCCAAAATCTTTGATATGCAAAAAAAAAGAAAAGAAAAAGGAATCCAAGTATATCACTAAAGAAGGCCAGTAAACAAGGAGAGAAGAGAGCACAAGAAAAAAGTCACAGACAATAACTACAAAAATAACCACAAAACAAGTAACAAAATGGTAATAAGTGCATACCTATGAATAATTACTTTGAACGTAAATGGACGAAACACCCTAACCAAAAGACACAGGAGAACAGAATGGATTAAAAAAAAAAAAAAAAAAAAAAGCAAGATCCATCTATATGCTGCCTGCAAGAGACTCATTTCAGACCTGAAGACACATGTAGATTGAAAGTGAAAGGGATGGAAAAGCATCCATCATGCAAGTGGTAGTGAAAAAAAAGCCAGGTAGCAATAAACTTACATAGGACAAAACAGACTTTAAAACAAAGACTTTAAAAAATAAAAATAAAAAATAAAACTGTAACAAGAGACAAAGGACACTATATATAAAGGGAATAATCCAAGAAGATAGAACAATTGTAAATATTTTTGCACCCATATTGCTCCCAATATGGGAGCACCTAAATACATAAAACAGCTAATAACAAACATAAAGGAACTAATCAACAATAATAACTCTTTTTACTTAAAATTTTATTAGAATAAATCTAATAAATTTAAAATATATTAAAATAAATAATAAATTTAAACTTAAATTTAATAAATATATATTTACTAAAATTTTATTTAATTTTACATTTACACTCACAACAATGGATAGATCATCCAAATGTAAAATCAATAAGGAAATAGTGGCTTTAAATGACACACTGGAGAAGATGGATCTAACAGATGTATTCAGAATATTCCATCCTAAACCAGCAACATACACATTCTTTTCAAGTGTACATGGAATATTCTCCGGAAGAGATTACATCAAGTCTCAACAAATTCAAAATGATCAAAGTCATACTATATATCTTTTCTAAGCACAAGGCTATGAAACTAGAAATCAACCACAAGAAAAAATCTGGAAAGAACACAAATACAGGGAGGTAAGTTACATGCTATTAAACAATGAATGGGTCAACCAAGAAATCAAAGAGAATATAAAAAAATACACATAGACAAATGAAAATGAAAACACAATGGCTTAAAATCTTCAAGATACAGGGAAATCTGTTCTAAGAGGAAGGTTTATAGCAATGCAAAGCTACTTCAAGCTGCAAGAAAATTCTCAAACAAACGAACCTTATACTTAAACAAGATAGAAAAAGAAGAAAACAAACCTAAAACCAGGAGAAAGAAATAATACATTAGTTTAGATATAAAAAAACTAAAAAAAGAAATAACAACAACAAACAACAAACAAAACCAACAGAACAAAAATCAATGAAAACAGGACCTGGTTCTTTGAAAAGCTCAACAAAATTAATAAATCTTTAGCTAGACTCAACATACAAATCAGGAAGAGGGGCACCTGGCTGGCTCAGTAGAGTACATGACTTGATCTTGGGGTCATGAATTCAGACACCATGCTTGGCGTAGAGGTTACTTAAAAAGAGAGAGAGAAAAAGAAAAAGAAAAAAGAACAAAAGGAGAAATGAGAGACAAGAAATAACTGACCCCACAGTAATAAAAAGGATTATAATATTTTTTAAAAAGATATTGCAACAAATTGGACAACCTAGAAAAAATAGACAAATTCCTAGAAATATAACCTTCCCAAACTGAATCAAGAACAGAGATTTGAATGGAGCGATTACCAGCAATGAAATGGAATCAGTAATCATAAAATTCCTAATAAACAGGAGTCCAGAACCAGAAGGCTTCACAGGTGAATTACACTAAACATTTAAAGAAGAGTTAATACCTATTCTTCTCAAACTATTCCAAAAAATAGAAGAGGAAGGAAAGCTTTCAAATTCATTCCAAAAGACCAGCATTACCCTGATACCAAAGCCAGATACAGACATAAAAAAGAAGATCCACAGGCCATATCCCTGACGAACATAGAAGCAAAAATCCTCCAAGTATTTGCAAACTGAATCCAACAATACATTAAAAGAATCATTCACCATGATCAAGTGGGATTAATTCCCAGGATATAAGGGTGGTTCAATATTTGCAAATAATCAACATGATACATCATATCGACAAAAGGATAAAAGCCATATGATATTTTAAAAGATGAAGCATTTGATAAAGTACAGCCATTCATGACAAAAACCCTCAATCAAGTAGGATTAGAGGGAACATACCTCAACATACTAAAGGCCATTATGAAAAACCCATAGCTAATATCACCATCAATGGGGAAAAACAGATTTTCTCCTAAGATCAGGAACATGATGAGGATGTTCACTTTCATCACTTTTATTCAGTATAATACTGGAAGCCCTAGCCATAGCAGTTAAACAACAAAAATTAAAGACATTCGAGTTGGTAAGGAAAAAGTAAAACTTTCACTATCTGCTGATGACGTGACACTATATATAGAAAACCTTAAAGGCTCCACCAAAAAATTATTTCTACAATAATGAAGTAGAAATTAAGAAGGCAAGCCCATTGACACCTATACCAAAAGTAGTAAAACACCAAGGAATAAACCTAACCAAGAAGGTGAAAGACTTGTACTCTGAAAACTATGAAACACCGATGAAAGAAACTGACACAAATGGAACAATAGCCCATGTTCATAGATTGGAGAAACAAATACTGTTAAATGCCCCTAATACCCAGAGCCATCTATCACAGCATTTTTCACAGAAGAAATAATCCTAAAACCTGTATGGCATTACAAAAATGAAATACATGAGTAGAGAAAGCAATCTTGAAAAAGAACAAAACTGAAATCCCAGATTTCAAGATATTCTACAAAGCTGTAACAATCAAAACAAAATGGCTGAGTAATAGTCTGGGTAAAACGTACTGGCTTACATGAACAGACATTTCTCCAAAGGAGAGATCCAGATGGCCGACACATGAAAAGATGCTCAGTATCACTCATCAGGGAAATGCAAATCAAAGCCACAATGAAATATCATCTCACACCTGTCAGAATGGCTAAAATAAAAAACACAAGAGATAAGTGTTGATAAGGATGTGAAGAAAAAGGAATACTTGTGCACTGTTGGTCAAAATGCAAATGGTACAACCATTGTGGAAAACAGCATGGCGCTTCCTCAAAAACTCAAAAATAGAATTACCATATGATCCAGTAATTCCACTACTGGGTATTTACCCAAAGGATACAAGAATACTAAGTTGAAAAGATGTGTATCCCTACATTTATTATGACATTATTTACAATAGCCAAATTATGGAAGCAGCCCAAGTGTCCATCAATAGATGAATGGATAAGAAAGAGATAAAGTGATACATATGATCTACATATGTACACACACACACACACACACACACACACACACACAATTACTCAGCCATTAAAAAAGAATGAAATCTTGCCATTTGCAATGATATCAATGGAGCCTGAAGGTATACTGAAAGAAGTCAGTAAGAGAAATAAATACCATTTGCTATCACTCATGTAGAATTTAAGAAACAAAGAAAAAAAGAGACCAACCAACAATTAATATTATAGAAAACAGATGGTTACTGGAGAGGAGGTGGGTGAGGGGATGGGTGAAATAGGTGAGGGGATTAAGAGTACACTTCTGATGAGCACTGACTAATTTCTAGAACTGTTAAATCACTATATTGTACATCTGAAACTAATAGAACAGTATATGTTAACTACACTGGGATTTTTTTTAAAAAAACAGAACTTTTAAGATATTATGTCTCACTTAAATTAACCAATAACATTCTTGTTTACTCTCATGTCAAAATTTGGGTGTAAACACCTGTACATAAAAGCATAACTTCCTGATTATTTTTAAATAAAAGGCTGAAAATTACTGTTGGATGCCAAATTACTTCAATTGCCTGGAATGATGCTTCTGGGTCAACAAAAAGAAAAGTTGGTTTTTCTTAAAAGTTAGTTATTTGATTCTAAATCAATATTGCCCACCATATGTATAACAGAATAATGCACTGTTGGTCAATTTTTTTTTCAATAATCAGATTTCCCAAACACAACATAAGGAAACCACATCTAGAAGTCATCCTTGAGAAAAAGATCTAGTGGTTTTAATGAATACAAGGTTGCTATAAGCTATGATATGACAAAATGGATAGGCAATTTAATGCAATCTTAGCCCAAAGGCAGATTAAGGAATTCAGATCAAAGGAACTGATTCTCTGGGGCTTCACAGAGATTGATAAGTACCTGGAATGTTGAACCCCATTGAGAAGGACTTTGACAAAAGGATGAGCAAGGGATAAAGGACCTCAAAACCAAGTTATAAAAACAATTTAGAGACAGTATGAATGCAGAGCCTGGAGACGATTTAAGGAAGATTTGATGTGGCAAGCTTCTGAAGCTTTATGGGAGAGGAATTAGACTGGCTCTGTGTGGCTCCAGATGGCAAGACTAGGAGCAAGGAGGATAAATCACAGGCAAAAAAATCTGGACTCAAAGAACTTAGGAGAAACTAGAATAGTCCACAGGCAGAAGGCCTTCTCTCTTGAAGTGGGAGGTCAAGGAGGAGAATAGATCTTAAGGATGTTGAAAGATTCTTGCAATGAAAACCCAATTGCATTGCATCATCTCTGAGGAGCTGTGATCAGATGACAAGAGCATATGAAAACTGATGCCAGACTGACATGGCTAGCATGGAATGAGCAAGAAATTACGGAGTTTTAGATGTAAAAAGGAAGGAAGACAAAACTCTAACCACGAGTGTTTCTGGCAGTTAATAAGAAAAAAGAAATGGGACAAAGGCAGGAAAGGTGACATAGACAAGAAACTGTATTCTAAAGAAGATGGAAAATATTGATAGGAACATGTGTGTTTCACGTTTTAGGTGTTATTTTTCTAAGGGATTCAAAAACAGTTCTTTATATCACACATCACTTATCTTTCATAGTTTCTGATATCAGCTACTAACTCCATAGAGAATGCTTTTTCCCTACATTTTTGATGCCGATATACTTAAAACAGGATTCAGAAGTGGAAAGAAAACAGGAATAAATGCTTTTGTCAGTGTCTCAGAAACTGCATGGCTGTAACATAAAAGCTGTCAAAGACAACTGTGGAAGATAGAAAGTAGGACTTTAAACAGAACACTCCAGTTGTTCAATATCTTTATTTTCCCAACTGTGTAACAATTTCCCAATTGTCAAACTTACTGAAGGAGTAAAACATTGCTTTTCCTCAGATTTTTGGTGCCACTTTAAATCATGAGTTCAGGGGGTGCCTGGGTGGCTCAGTGGGTTAAAGCCTCTGCCTTCGGATCAAGTCATGATCCCAGAGTCCTGGGATCGAGCACTGCATCAGGCTCTCTGCTCAGCAGGGAGCCTGCTTCCCCCTCTCTCTCTATCTGCCTCTGTGCATTATTCTGTTATACATATGGTGGGCAATATTGATTTAGAATCAAATAACTGTAACTTTTAAGAAAAACCAACAGTGTGGAATTTGATTACAATCAGGCCCAATAGCAGGAGGTTTTATTTTAAGATTTATTTGAGAGAGAAGGAAAGAGAAAGAGCACAAGTATGGTTGGGGGAGGAGCAGAGGGAGAAGGAAAGAGAAACTCAAGCTGATTCCACGCTGATGGGGGAGCCCTGCGCAGGACTCAGTCTCATGACCTGAGATCATGACCTGAGCCAAAACCAATTCAGAAGCCATCCAGGTGCACATCCCCACCCCTACCTTACCCCCGCATAGCAGGAGTTTTTAAGCATACTTTCAAGTAATGGGCTCGAGAATTGGTACTTTATTGTGCTTTCAACTTCAAGATCATGACTAAGGGCCTGGCAGCTCATCACTGACCCTGAAGATGAAAAGATCTTCAATTAAAAAAATTTTAAAAAATAAGCAAGACAAGGAGCGCCTGCGTGGCTCAGTGGGTTAAAGCCTCTGCCTTCAGCTCAGGTCATGATCTCAGGGTCCTGGGATGGAGCCCCGCATCCGGCTCTCTGCTCAGTGGGGAGCCTGCTTCCTCCTCTCTCTGCCTGCCTTTCTGCCTACTTGTGATCTCTGTCAAATAAATAAATAAAATCTTAAAAAAAAATAAGCAAGATGACAGGTCTTTGGGCTTCTGTGACAAGATTTTTTTATCCACTCCTGGAAGCCTATAAGGAAAGTGAACAGGACCAGGAAAAATGAGAAGGGGAACGATACAGCTCCACACCTCAGCAACGAAAAGCAACCAAAAATAGTAGCTATTTCTTTTCATGCCTTGGGAATCCAGTTAGCCCAGCCTGAAGAGAACCCCCGCAGAGTTAAGGACCACAGCTAAGGCCCGTGAGGCCAAGTAAATTGAAGTAAAATACTTGAGTAAGGATTCTAATAGTTGGAACTGTGTGCCAAGATGAGTTAGACGTGGTTCCTCCCCTCAAGGGGCTTCCAGGGCATAAAAGTGACTTGAACTCTCTCACACGAAGTATTATTAAAGAGGTGGACACCGAGTGTATGAAACGCCATGAAATTAGAGAAGTGCATCAAAGGGCTATCAAGAGCAAAGATGTAGTGTTGCCTCCAAGCTGTGAAGGACAGGCAGAATTCCATTGGCTGGAAATAGTAGGAAGAGCAGAAGAGATTGCAAAAGTATGGAATGCCTGGTGAGCCGGCCATGGGCTCAGCACTGCTGGAAGCCTCCCAGTAGCCCTGCCATGTCTCATTACCTAGTATCCCCATCCCTGCAAGGATATTCCAATAACATTTACTGAGTTTGAATTCATTGGTTGCCTAAAGGGACACAGAAATTTCCTTAGGCCAGCTGACTTAGCAGAGACCTGCTTCTTCCTGTGAGTGCTTAAGGCCACGGGGAGGTAGAAAAGAATTAAGGTCTGAGTTGCTGCAGAGGCCGTTCACATGTGTCTCAGGGATCAAGGCACAGAAGGAAGAAGGCTACATCCCTGCCATGAATGCAGTAGGAGAAATAAGTAAGCTGAAATGATTCTAAGTGGGAGAATCAAGAGTGGCAGAACAGAGCTTCACTGCAGCGAAGGAAAGTATGTTGCTAAAACAACAACAAAACAAATCTATCATCTGTATCCTTCCATCCAAACTTCTCAACTGCACCTGAAAACACTCATTTAATCAAACAGGATATGCTAAACTTTAACAATCTGTCAAAAGTTAGGCGTGACAACTCTCTGGCCTACAAGGTCAGACCTCAAATTGGAATTTTTGTTTCTTCAAACCCAATGAGCTTCTAAGACCAGCTGTCTATTCGAGGTGGTTTGGAAATGAGACTTTTTATAGCTTATACTTAAGCTCTAACCCAAAGGTTAATACAGAGGTGGTTGTAATTCATTTCTTATAAGAGTCTTTAAATATAGTGTCTCCCATAGTGAGACAAAGCTACTGATCCAGCTCCAGGAGGACTTGGAATTTTCCATGGAATTAGTTTATACAGTAAATCACCTATATCACTAGGACCCTTCTGTCAATTTCCCCAGGTTGTTGGGACACAGTTGCCTGCTGGTATGGGAGTGACTTGCAACCATGATTAACTACTGAGTCCATACAACATTCCAGGCACTATGCTAAGTATTTTACATGCATTCCACCACTCAATCCTCCCAACACCCTCATAAGGTCTTGACAAGCTTCTATAGATGAGAAAACAGACTTAGAAAGGCTAAATGAACAGCTTGTCATTACACAGTTGCTAAGCAGGAGCTTCCATGCAGCTTCCATTCTAATAGAAATGGACAGGCAACTAATGTACAAGGAAATCTAAAATATGTCAGATAGTAATAAATGCTAAGGAGAAAATAAATAAAGTTTTTTTTTTCTTTTTCTTTTTTTTTTTTTGTTTAAACAGGGTTGTCCCTGTTAAGACATGAGTAAGTAAGGGGACAAGTCTTACAGATATCTAGGGAAAGGTCACTGGAGGAAAAAGGAAAAACAATTGCAAATGGTCTGAGGGAAGAAACAGCTGACGTGTTGAGACAGAGCAAAGACCCAATGTGGCTAGAACATAGCAAGCAAGAGAGGACATCTGGGAGGGGAGGCTGGACCGGAAACAGGGCCCAGGTAATACAGGACCCGGGCTCTGTTTTTTCTATTAAGGATAGATTTCAATGACGGAGCAGGAAGAGCAGTTAGGAGGCTACTGTGATGCAGCCGAGAAATGACAACGCAGACTAAGGTGGTGGTGGGACCAGCCAAATTGGAGACAGTAGGTCCCATTTTGGATATATTGTGTAATAGAGATGAAAAGACTTAATGGTTGTTTAGAAGTCAAGGGTGATGAAGGGCAGGAGTCAAGGCTGACTTTAAGGGATTTGACTGAACAACTGGAAGGACAAAATCGCCATTTGCTGGCATGGGGAAACTGATGCAAGGATCAGCTTGGAGGCTCTGGGAAATCCAGAATTTGATTTTGGACATGAGTTAGCTCACAGACATGGGAAAGGCCAGTTAGGCAGATAAACACAGGATTTAGAGCTTCGGTAAATATACGGATTGGATGTAATTTCTGGGATCATATCTGTAGAGAGGATATAGAAAATCATGTAGCTGGATGAGATTATTTTGGGAGATCCAGAAAACGAATCTGACAACGGAGTCCACTGACCTCAGTTTGCATTACAATGTACATCACTGGGCTCCTCTCTTCAGATACAGGACAACCCACTTCCGCAAAAGTACCTGTAATTTATTCACCTTGCTGAAAAACTAAAGAAGAGTTTCAAACTATCCTTTGGCTATGAGAACCTTCATCTAACATTTTAAAACTTTGAGACCTTCTCAAAGCATGCACGCACACACACATACACATTATCTTTCTAAGGACTGCCTGGCACGACTTCTCTCATCCTGCATTCAGGCAAGGTCAGGAAGATGAAGCCTCCTTGTAGGAGAGTGAAAAGGAGCAGTGAGTTCAGAGAAGAGCATGTCTGCCAGAAACCAGGAGGCAAAGGTGTATTAGGAGGAGAGAAGAAACAACTGTATCAGAAACTGTTGATACACTGAGTAAGGAAAGGATTAAAACAATCTGATTGGAATGTGTCCAAGGGAGAATGGGAAGAGGAACAAAATAAGTCAAAATGATTGCTCCAGTACATACTAGCATCATCAGTTTTTTTTAAATATTTTATTTATTTATTTGACAGAGAGAGAGAGAGATCACAAGTAGGCAGAGCAGCAGGCAGAGAAAGAGGGGAAGCAGGCTCCCCGCTGAGCAGAGAGCCCTATGCAGGGCTCGATCCCAGGACCCTGGGATCATGACCTGAGCTGAAGGCAGAGGCTTTAACCCACTGAGCCACCCAGGCACTCCTAGCATCATCAGTTTTAAAGTCACTTCCTAGCACTCACGGCAAAAGAAAAAAACTCACTGGATACAGCTCCATTCCAGAATGTCCCCATGTCCCTGAATTCTGACTTATCTGCACCGTCTCCATCTGGAGTGCAATCTTCAACTTTAAATAATGCCCTGCTTTCCTTCTATTCTTCAGCCATTAATTACTTGCACCCTGTTCCTCCCTAGCAGTCATCACATCCCTTGAAGTCATTTATCTTACAAGAGTTGGCCCTTCTGTGTATGCTGATTATTTTTATCTTTAACACTAAGAAACTACTTCACTCTGAGATTATCTAGATGAAAATGTTACTTCTGCAGCTTTCAGTCTTGTCTGGTTGGACACATTATATCAACCAAATCACATTCATTTGTTGAAAGTGAGAGCATTATTCTCGAGTTTAATGGCAAGTCACAATTCTTCTTGACCATATTCCTGGCAAGGCATAATCATAAAACCCATCTGAATGACTAATAGCATTTTAACCTATTAGTGGATTTTTCTAGTACCAGTGAAATCCTTAATATCAAGTAGAATGCATTGATTTTTTTAAAATAGTTTTCTCTCTCACCAACCTTAAAACATTATGTCTGTTGGGGATAGCAAAGAATTAATAACCAGGACTGCATTGCAATTGTTTAGCCCTGACAATGAGGAGACACCCAAACTGTGTAGAGACATCTACACAAGGGTAGGTGAGAATGTGGCTCTGGAGACCAACTGCCTGACTTAGAAGTCTGCCTCCACAATTCCTAGCTGGGTCACTTGGATCCATTGAATGGGCACATCGAGTTAGTTCATGGAATTCTTGTGAAATTAAATGAAATGACAAATGAAAAACTCTTTATCCTGTGAAGATGGAAGTACTTACTTACACAGTAAGTACTGGGTAAATGTCATCTATCTTAAGCACCCTATCTAAAAGCAAAATCTGTTCAGCAACATTTCCTTTGCCACTCCTTTCCTTGGGCCAGGACATCTTTTAAACCTGATAGGACAGGGGTGTCTGGGTGGCTCAGTGGGTTAAAGCCTCTGCTTTCAGCTCAGGTCATGATCCCAGGGTCCTGGGATCGAGCCCCGCATCAGGCTCTCTGCTCAGCAGGGAGCCTGCTTCCTCCTCTCTCTCTCCCTGCCTGCCTCTCTGCCTACTTGTGGTCTCTCTGTCAAATAAATGGATAAAACCTTAAAAAAAAAAAAAAAAAAAAAAACCTGGTAGGACAATAAAATTTGTGCCACACCAGACAAATCCTGTCAGATGGAGATAATGAGAATGTGGTCGAGTCTGTGCTCAATGTAATGGTGATTTTGCTCCCACCAAAGGAACTTTCCTTTCACCCCCAAGGTCATTTGCTCATTCAGCAGCCCTGGTAAGATCTGGGACAAGGTACACGTCCCAGTGCTCGGGTGTCTCTGATGAGGAGCACAGCTGATGGGAAGAAAGTGGCGGAGTCTGTTACTGCTGACTGTGGTGTTCTTCCTGGGCAAGAATACATCCTGGGCATGTCAAGCAGGGAGACAGGGTAAAGGGCAGGGTGAAGAGTGAGAACTGAAAAACTCCTAAGTTTTCTAATGGGGTCACCGGCCTCACCCTCTGGCCATTTTGCCATAAATCTTCCCTTTGGGAATTCTTTCCTACTGAAGATCCTCAGACTTGCTTCTGCAGAACTTTGTACTGGCCTTAACTATTTTTAATTCCCACAAAGCACCTCCTTGAGGGTAGTATGCCAGCCAGACTTGCAGGACTGTACTGTGAATGCTTGTTTTAATCTAGTCTTACTTTATTTTTAGCTACGTCATCGCTCACTTTTTATATGGAAAAGAGGAAAGTACCAGAACAAGGGGAAAGTTCTTGACACAAATACAGAAAACAAAATGTATTTTAGGTTCCCCAATCATCAGTGTATGGGTTGCTCTTATTCGGGAACACAAACGTTGCCGACTTAACTTTGATGAATCCTAAACTGAGCTGGAAAAAGCAGAGCCAGATTTCCAAATTTCCTCCCGTGAATGTTGTTGAATGCTGCCTTAGTGAAGAGACACCTCTGAGAAGATCTGCAGTGTAAAACCTTCTTTGACTTTTCCCTCCATTTTTAATGGAGTTCCTTTTTTTTTTTTTTTTTAAGACAGTTCTAGACTTTCAGAAAAAGTGGCCTCTAATTGACCTCCAGTGTCTCTCGCATTTCCCAATTACTTACTGTCAGCCCTTTCTCTGTCCTGACTTTCAGGGAGCTGGTTTCATTTTGTTTGTCATTACAATCTTTCATCATTATCTGCAATTCTTTCTGGATTTTTGTCTATTTGAAGACATTAAAGTCCACCTTTTGTGCTCTGAAGTTCTATGGGTTTTCACAAGTATAGCAGGAGGTCCACAATTATGAAAAGCTAGAGCACAGTGTCACCACAGCTTAAAAAATTATATATATATAAATATATATTGTTATATAAATATGTATAAATCTCCCCTAGCTTTCACCCTTAACTCTCCCCATCCTCTTCTTCACCCTCTGATAACCAATGGTCTCTTTATTATCTCTGCAGTTTGGGCTTTTCCAGAAGGTCACATAACTCAGTTCATATGTATGTAGCATTTTCAGTCTGTTTTCTACTTAGAGATATGAATTTGAGGTCCATCCTTTTTTTGGGGGGTGCTTATAGCTTGTTTTGATCACTGAACATTCCATGGCACAAATGTGCTATAGTCTGTTTCATACATCCAACTATTGAACGACATCTTGGTTGCTTCGAATTTTTGATGACCGTGAAGGAAGCTGCTATACACATCCATGTGCAAGTTTTTGTATAGATTTACATTTTGAAACCAGGACCATGATTACTGGTTTGAGAAAGCTATGCTTAATTTTGTAAGACGCTGCCAAATGTATTCCTAAGTAACTGTGCCATTTTGCATCTCCACCAGCAGTGAATGAAGGTCATTTTTCCCCTGCCTCCTCCCCAGCAATTCGTACAGTCAGTGCCCCCCCCCTTTTTTTTGCCATTCCAATAGATGTGTAGCCCTATCTCATTTTGATTTGAAATGCCCACCAACATATGTTAAACAAAATAAATCTATCAGAGAAAGACAATTGTCCTATGTTCTCACTGATATGAGGAATTTGAGAAACAAGACACAAAATCATTGGGGAAGGGAGGAAAAAGTGAAAATAAGATGAAACTAGAGAGG
Source organism: Mellivora capensis (assembly GCA_004024625.1). NCBI lineage: Eukaryota > Metazoa > Chordata > Mammalia > Carnivora > Mustelidae > Mellivora > Mellivora capensis. The sequence continues at coordinate 2,945 of PISX010026129.1, read as the reverse complement.
AAGATAAACCATAAGAGACTCCTAATCTCAGCAAACTGAGGGTTGCTGGAATGGAGGCGGATGGAAGGGACATTGGGGAAGGTATGTGCTATGGTGAGTGCTGTGAATTATGTAAGACTGAATCACAGACCTGTACCCCTGGGACAAATAATACATTATATGTTAATTTAAAAACTCCCCACCAACAAATTATGTGGAGCACCTTTTCGTATGCCATCTGTATACTGTCTTTTGTCAGGAGTCTGAGCTCTTTTGTCAATTTTTACATTGGGTTGTTTACCTACTGTTGAATTCTAAGAGATCTTTGTATATTTTGAACACAAGTTCTTTATCAGCTGTGCATTTGCAAGTATTTTCCCCTTATCTGTGCATATGTTTCATTCTCATACAGTGTTGTTCAGAAGTTTTTGTTTTTTTTTTTCAGAACAGAAGTTTTTAAGTCTAATAAAGTTCAACTGAATTTTCTTTCCTGTACCATACTTTGTGTTGCATCCGAATCCTCCTCTCCAAGCCTGAGACCCTATAGCTTTTCACCTAGGTAATCTTCCAGTTTTGTATTTTATACTTAGGCCTAGGACCATTTTGAATTAATTTCTGTGAAAGATGTAAGGCTGTTGTGTAGATTTTTTTGCATGTGGATGCCCAATTTTTCCAGTACTGTTTGTTGGAAAGACTATCCTTTCTCCACCCAATTGCCTTTGTTCCTTTGTCAAAGATCAGTTCACTCTATTTTATGATTCTATTTCTGGCCTTTCTATCCTGCCTGTGGATCTATGTGCCTATTTTTGTACCAATACCACTATCTTAATTACTGTAACTTTACAGTAAATTTTGAAATTAGGTAGTGTTAGACCTCCAACTTTGTTCTTCTCAAATAATGTCTTGGTTATTCCAAGTCTTCACCTCTATATAACTTTTGAATTTTTTTCAGTATCTACAAAATAGATTTCTAGGATTTTGATTGGGATCACATTAAAATTATAGATCTAGCTGGGAAAAAATGACATTTTTAACAATTCAGAATCTTGCAATCTATGAATACAGAATAATTTACTATTATTAGATCTTTGATTTCTCTCACCAGAATCCTGTAATTTTCTGCAAACAGATCTTGTATGTATCTTGAATTTATAGCTCATTTTTAAAAAATTGTAAATGGGTTACTTTTTTTTTTTCTTTTTTTGACAGAGAGAGAGAAAGAGTGCACAAGCAGGTTCCCCGCTGAGCAGAGAACCCAATGCGGGACTCCATGCAAGGACCCTGGTATCATGATCTGAGCCGAAGGCAAACGTTTAACCAACTGAGAAACCCAGGTGCCCATATTTTGAATTTATAGCTCATTTTTTGTTGTGGTTATTATAGATGGTATTTTAAAATTTGAAAAGCAATTGTTCATTGCTAGTATATAGGAAAGCAATGAACTTCTGCCCGTTTACCTTATATAGCCTGTGACCTTGCTATTCTCACTTATTTCCAAAGTATTTTTGTTGCTTCCTTAGAATTTTTTTTTTTATATTTTACAATCATTGTCACCTGCAATCAAAAATTTATTTCTTCCACCCTAATAGGTATCTCTTTTCGTTCTGGGGTCTCATTGCTCCAGCTAGTACTTGCAGCACACGTTAGAAAAGTACTTTTCATCCCTGTGACTTATTCCATAACTGGAAGTTTGCATCTCTTAATCCCCTTCACCTAATTTGTCCATCCTCGTCCCTCTCCCTTCTTGCAACTACCAGTTTGTTCTGTATATTTGAGTCTGTTTCTTCTTTGTTACTTTGTGTTTTTTAGATTCCTCATATAAATGAAATCATATGGTATTTGACTGTCTGACTTATTTCACTTCATATAATAACCTCTAGGTCTGTCCATATTGTGGCAAATGACAAGATGTTTTTTTAAGGCTGAGTAATAATTCTGTTGCGTACATATATCATATACTCTTTATTCATTCATCTACTGATAGACGTTCAGGCTGCTTCCCTATATTGGTTATTGTAATAATAACCAATAAATTGTAATAAACCAATATATAGGCATATATCTATTCAAATTAATGTTTTTGTTTTCATTGGATAAATTGGATTAACAGATCATATGGCATTTCTATTTTTAATTTCTGAAGAACTGCCATACTGCTTTCCATAGTGGCTTCACTAAACTACATTCCCATCAACAACATACAAGGGCTCCCTTTCCTCCACCTCCCCACCATTTATTTTTTTTCTCTTTAAATTTCTTATTTATTTTTTAATTTTTATAAATATATAATGTATTTCTATCCCCAGGGCTACATGTCTGTGAAAGGCCAGGTTTACACACTTCACAGCACTAACCATAGCACATACCCTCCCCAATGTCCATTACACCACCCTCCCTCCCAATCTCCTTCCCACCAGCAACCCTCAGTTTGTTTTGTGAGATTAAGAGTCACTTATGGTTGGTCTCCCTCCCAATCCCATCTTGTTTCTTTTCTTCTTTTCCTACCTCCCAAGCCCCCATGTTGCATCTCCACTTCCTCACATCAGGGAGATCATATGATAGCTGTCTTTCTCCGATTGACTTATTTCACTAAGCATGATACCCTCTAGTTCCATCCATGTCGTTGCAAATGGAAAGATTTCATTTCTTTTGATGGCTGCATAGTATTCCATTGTGTATATGTACCACATCTCCTTTACCCATTCATCTGTTGATGGACATCTAGGTTCTTTCCATAGTTTGGCTATTGTAGACATTGCTGCTATAAACATTCGGGTGCACGTGCCCCTTTAGATCACTACGTTTATATCTTTAGGGTAAATACGCAGTAGTGCAATTGCTGGGTCATAGGGTAGTTCTATTTTCAACTTTTTGAGGAACCTCCATGCTGTTTTCCAGAGCGGTTACACCAGCTTGCATTCCCACCAACAGTGTAGGAGGGTTCCCCTTTCTCCACATCCTCGCCA